>PVIC010031195.1:0-21278 GCA_004025085.1 Thryonomys swinderianus | reverse complement strand
CTCTGTGTGCGCACCTCCACTGTATGCACACCTCCACTCTGTGTGTACCACATGCCACCTGACACTGTAGCTACCGTTTTATGACTGCAACACTGTATCAGATCAAGAGCTTCTAGGTCAACCTAGAGTTGTGAAGAAACTTCCAATAGGATAGGACCAGGTTCTGTTTTTTAAGGTGTTAACAAATAGTTTAAGAAAAGAGTAAGGATATAGAAGGTGTCAATGACACGATGGTATTTACCGCTGTAATTAATAACTGCAGTACTTACCTTCTTTCAAGTTTGGACATTCACCCAAACCAATCATTTTATGAGGCCGATGTTAATACACAGAAAAATATGAGCCAAATAAAGAAAATCACAGGCTATCGACACAAAAATCACTAACAGCTTCAGTATTTCCAATGAATAAGACATATTTTTAAAGATAACATATCCCTTAATAGCAGGGTTTATTCCTTTCACTCAAAATAGGTTCATTTGGAAAGATTTGAAAATCATTCATATCTTCTAGGAACAGAAACAAACTGTATGTTATAAATTAATGCATTTCAACAAAAATCAATAAATTCTTTGTAAATTGAGAAGTGAAGGAAATTTTTCTCAGACTGATAAAACGTAGCTACCTTTTATCAACCACCCCAAACTCATCTTACTGTGTACATAATATGGAAAGCGAGGAATCAGAGAGACCAATATCGAGGCAAAGAGGAAGTAGCTCACTTTGGGTCTCATCTTGCAGAAAAACTAGACCCTAATATGGTGTCAATTCTCCCTGAATTTATTGATAAATTTAAAATAATTCCAACAAGCTTTTTAGAGTTTGACAAGCCAATTCAACTTATGAGTGACAAATCAAAGCAATTTAAAAAAAAAAAAAGACGAACACACCCGGAGGACTTGCTGTCATATGGCACTTTAGAGTTGAGTGCGTTAAGACATGTGCTATTAGCAAAAGAATAGGAAGCGTGATTTGGGTGGCTGAGCCGAGACTTCAGAAATAGACTTGCACAGTAAAATGCCAAAGAAATTCAAGCAGGAAAGTTAAAATTTTTATGGTTTTGGAACAAGTAGATACTCATATTGGAAAAATTTTATTTCCATACCTAAATGTTAACTTGAAGTGGATCACAAGCTTAAGTGTAAAAGCTTAAGCTATAAAACTTGCAGAATAAAATATAGGAGAGAAATCTTGCAATACTGAGTAAGCCAAGAGTTCTCAGATAAAATGAAATGAAAGCAAAATTCCTGAAATAAAACAATCAATCAGACATCATCAAGATTGTAATATTTTCTTTGTGAAAGATACCATCACATAGCTAAAAAGGATAACTACACAAAGGGATAAAGTATTTTCAACTAAGCTTGCTGACCAAGGAATCACATTTCGAATGTGCAGGGGACTCTTATTTAATTCAAAGACAAATAGTGATGGGGGAGGGGAAAGCAAAATCATGGTGTTGTTTGTTGGGGCTGATATAACAAAGTGGTAGAGACTGAAGTCGTGACATCTAGGTGCTGGAGTCCAAAATCGAGGTGTCGTCAGGTTTGGTGTCCTTAAAATCCTCTTTCCGGTCGGGCGTGGTGGCCACGCCTATCATCCCAGCACTCAGGAGGCAGAGACAGGAGGATTGCTGAGTTCGAGGCTTGCCTGGGCACCATAGTGAGCTCAGGGCCAGCCTGAACTACAAAGCGAGACCCTGTCTCAAAAATCAAAAAAAAAAAAAAGACTTTCCCATGAGTATTCAGAGTAGATTTACTTATACTAAAATGAAACTTGGAAACTCCGAAAACGTCCATCACTAGGAGAATGAACAGAACTGACATGATATAATAGGAAAATGTCAACAATGAACTGGAATAGAGTGCTACGCACAGCAGCATGGATGACTCTGAGAACAGTCACACAGACTGTAATGAGAGGAGTACCTGGCAAGGTACTCATTTAATTTCATGGAGCTGTTAATGACATGAATTGTACAACTGAAAGCCATCTCCTGTTCGCTCTTGAGTTCATTCCATTCTAGTCTCTGCGGCTGTATGTTAGGAACCGCAGACCAAAACTTCACAGCTAGAACTGCCTTCAACCAGGTCATCAGGACTTCCGGGTTTCCAGGCCCGCCTGGTCTTCTTCCTTGTTTCTGGCCTCTGTCCTGCCCCCCTCCCTGCCGAGGCTACCCCCCCCCACGAGGACCTCGGGTCCTTCTCCTCCCTGTCCCCGCTCGATCTGTGGCCCCTGAGGTCTTAGCGCAAGGCATGGCATTCATAGTTTATGTTTGTTTAAAGGAGGTAAATGAAACAATGAAGGTGCGGTTGCAAAACACTTCTGTATGTGGACAATATGATTGACAGGCAAAACCCCCACCTTCTTAAGAAGTTCACAACCACGCTTCAAGTAAATAAGCTTATTAAATTGATTCCTCTGTCCACTCATTCCGAAAGTTATTTGGTCACCATACTTAAAATGTCCCGCTTTGTCCTCTTTCTGGCCTCTTTTATGTTACAGACGACAGAATCTCCAAAATGAGCAGTACAGCTAGTGATGATTGCCAAGTCCTGCTCTCTTCAGAGCCTGTGTACTTAATAACGATGGGGAATTTTTCGAGCAAAAGTTGTAATTCCTATTCTGAAAACCTCAGTTTGTCCGTGTTGTGGAACCTGGGTATATTTTCCCTGAGAAAGAAAATAGAAAACATTTAAATAACTTTTAGATGTGCTGCCTAACAACGCGTAAGCAGGTGGGCAGTTACATTTTGAATGTATGCATACATGGTAGCTACTTTTCTTTTAAAATATGCCAACTGGTCACCATAGTAACAGCTGCCGGGTCCCCTCTATGTGCCTCCTGGCGCTGCCACTGAAGAGCAGCACAATCCTGGGCAGCTGGAAGGGCAAAGCACCAACTCACACCAAGACATCCCGAGCTTATTTTTCATAACTGTAGTGGTTTTAATCTATGTTTAAATCTAGAGACTATTAATGTTCCTTATTAGGTTATTATGTAGTGATGAAGGGAATATTTCCATTTTTATATGAAAAATTAATATTAATACGAGCCTAATTTGCATATGTATAGGAGACCGGACACAGACATCAATCAACACCCTTTCTCGATGTTTTTGCTCTCAGACAACAACCTCCTGCCACAGCGGAGCCCTCGCAGAGGACAGAAGTGGCCGCCGACGTCTGTGACTCTTACTTATGTGTAAAGATAACGACCAACAGGGGCACACAAATTCTAAATGGTTAATCACTTGAAGAATAACACTAGTATTAAATATTTTCTTTAAAAATACTCTTATTAGATCTTTATCTTCCTCCGTTCAGAATATCCTTCTTTCTCAGATTTCATTACTTGTCTTCTTCCTGTGTTTTTATTTCCTTGTTTCAAGCCATTGTTTATATTTTTAGAGGTGTACATATCAACCAGAATTACCTGTGGGGCTCAGGTGGGTGTACGTTTAACAGTTCTCCTCGCAACAAAGATGAGAGTTATTTGTGTCCATAACTGTGCATCTTTTTCTAACAGGAAAGAGACAGAGAGGCGTGCATTCTGGTAGAAAACAAAAAAGGGGATATTGACTCAGGAAATAGAAGCCATCTAAAATATCTTAAAATCAAACAGGTAAATTCCAAAGTTTGCCACTATGGAAATCAAAAAATGGAAGCATTCTCCGTTCCTCTGTTGTGTGTGTATGAGATTGATGGGGGGAAACAAAATTTCTAATTGGCAGTGTTTTCTATTTTGCCATTATGTTCTAAAATAAATTAGTATCCTGGACCAATAATGCTTTTGAAAAAATTTTTAAAACTTTAAAAATTAAATCACAGATGAGAACTCATTCCTAGTTTCAAAAAAATGTGGGACTCCTTCCTCCCGCCTGAGGTCACAAGGGTCATTTGCACAGAGGTGCAGCTGAAAGCTTCACCCAGGGGAGCTGCGGTGTGTCAGCCACGAAAAAGGAGGCGAGGGGAGACATCCTCCTGGATAATATTTTTAGGTGACACTCTGCAGGAAGAAATATTCCTTTGTCTGGAAAGTACTTTAAGTAATTGTATTATATTTGAGCTCGCAAAGGCAGTTCATCAATAGTACACTATTATAAAACCTCAGCTAACATATCTTGGGGGTTTTGTGTTTGTTTTTGTTCATTCTGATTTTTTTTTTTTGAGACGGGGTCTCGCTTTGTAGTTCAGGCTGGCCCTGAGCTCACCATGGAGCCCTGGCAAGCCTGGAACCCAGCAATCCTCCTGCCTCTGCCTCCAGAGTGCTGGGATGACAGGCATGAGCCACCATGCCCAGCTCATTCTGTTTTTGTTTTGCAGGACTACGTATTGAGTCTAAGGCTTCCCACATGCTAGCCAAGTGCCAAGCTAAATGCAATTTTCTCTCTTTATTCTCGAGTTTGTATGTTCCAGTTTAAAATGTCTGTTTGTGTGTGAGTGCATGTGACTATTAAATAATAATAAAAAACAGAATGTTAAGTAGTAATTACAGCCCAGTATACATAGTTTCTAATGGGGTGAACTGTCCACAGATGGGGGAAGTCATTTCATTGGTTCCATAGTGGTTTATTTTTTAAAATACTTACTCAGAATTGAAAATAATTTCCCAAATCACATAGAATACAAAATGAATTATTAATCAATTTCCTATAGATATAAATATATGTAAAACCATAGCATTTATAACTCCGTCACGTGGGTAGTGCTAAAAACTGGCTCTATCCAGAGAGAAACAGTGACTAGTACTGATACCCCTGTGCATTCACGCAGATAGACATATCAAACGGAAGCATCCAAACTTCAAAATTTTTTAAAAACAGAATTGTGTTTGACATCACCTTATCAAAACATGAAAAAATTACTTTCTTGGAAATTGTTTTCCAAAATGATGACATCTGGGATGAAGCAGTGATTAAACAGGCATGTGAACCATCTGTTAGGCAAGTGTTTTCCATCAGGAAGAATTCCCTGTTTCAGCCAATCAAGCGTGAGCCCAGGCTGTTCCCTGGGCCTCGGAGAGGGATTTGTAACACCGGAAAGAATTCAAGCACTGTAAAGACACGTGCATCATCGCTTCCACTTTGGAAACACTTATCACTTCCTCTTTTCAGCTCAGCAACTGAAGTTATGTGCATGGTTCTCACTAAGTTTTGGTGTGAACTCGCTCCTAAGTGTTTTCCACTGTCTTGCACTTCCTTTGACTGATTCCCAACTCTGACAGTCAGGAAAGGAAGAGAGCCCCACAGTCAGGGCTCCAGTCACCCCAATCATGTCAGAAGTAGCGCCAGCTACTTCTGTTTCTTCCCTGAAGTAAAGTATGGGTGTAACTGCATTTGGCAACTTTGCGTTTTGTTCACTCCACACACAACCGAGCAGATGGTAAATACGGAGTGATACACATACAGTATGAGATAGCCAGTGGGCGTGGCTAGATTTTTTAAAAATTGAGAAAGCAAGCTTTCTGCCATCAGAAGTGTATAGTCACTATCAGGGAGGATGTGTTACAAAGTGGAAGGTGATACACAAATGTTACTACTGGGCAGTGAAGTGAAGGGTTTATCCTGCAAAATTTTTTAGCAAGATGAGAGAGACTCACCTGGGATTATCGTGACAATGAAAAGGGACAGAAGATGGATGAGGTGTCTTCTTAGAGTCAAAATAATTATTTAGGATTTTCCTGATTTTAAGCAGACATTGATTATAAAAATATCTATTGAATTAACATTAGCCTTTTCAGGAGAAAAATGAAAAAGAAATATCTCCTGACTATCTTAGCAACTAGCTGAGACATTTTACATTCAACTTTAGAAATTTGAAAACAGAAAAAAAAAGAATGTAGCTCATAATAAGAGAATACAATTACACAACTGAATACACGTGCTACATATGTAAAACACTCAGAGCATCATTCCAAAACCTTTGCACACTTTGTCTTGGTTAATTCCTACCAACTTCTGACGTCAAGTCTGTGGTCACCCATGGACGGGTGCTGGAGGCCCAGCATGGTGGGTGGACTGGTGCGTCCTCTGTGCCGGAAGCCCAGAAGTTACTTCTCTCTCTTTCTGCGTGCTTCGGTTTTTACTGGAAATCTTCACTGCCTACAAATAACAGTAGAGCGCCCTCAGTTAATGAGGTTGCCTCATTTCTGTGTGCATCAGCTGTATGTCCCTGGAAATACCTGACCTAACAACTTGGGAGAGCAAAGGTTTATTTTCACCAGCAGCGGCAGCAAGTTCAAGGCATGGTCAGTGAGTGTCGGTGAAGAAACCACATGGCACAGGGGCCTGGCACAGCAAAGCTGCCAGCTCGCAGCTGTAGAAGAGCAAAATATGAAGAAGGATACCAACAAAGAAGGGTACATCCACACGCGTGGCCCCGTGAGCTGCCTCCTCTAAGTGTGCTGCTCCCAGGGGCCCACCCAGCTGTAGCTTCATGCATGGATGAGGGCTGTGTACCACAGTCCAGTCCACTCCTCAAAGGCCACCCTGAACACATGAGTTCCCTGGGGACATGTTTGTTATGAACCATAACAAGTGACATAATGGTCAAGTCCATGGAGTCCAGAGTTTCCCTCCTCAGGTTCAAGACCCAGTTAGGCCGATAGCCACCCGCGTGATTTGGGCACACTGAATCCACTCAGAGTCCCACTTTCATCTTTTGTAATATGTATTTTGGTTTTCTGCTATCACCTACGTCTGCTTTGAGAGCGAAGCAGTGAACAGCTGTGAAGTCCTCGGAACACGGCGTGGCACGGGGGAGGATCACGTACCATCACTTAGCAAGTAGAGTCTACTAAGTTCTGGTAAAGCGAAGATGAAAAGGAACATTAAACAGAACGGGACAGGTTCTGCATTAGGTTATGCTTAACAGCAGAGGGCACACCAGCATAGAAGCAAAGGCCCCCAGGGTAAGTGCATAAATAGTCGTGTGTGAGACACTCCAAGACACACGAAAGCGTGAGACTTGCACACCTTCGGGACACAGATCATGGCTGGGATGGGTTTGATCTTGGAGGAAAAGGTGGACTGAGACCTTTCGAGAAATGGATCTGGATCCTGCTAGATCGGGCTGGTCCCGCGGGAAAGGTCAGAGGGCCTTAAGAGTGCACCAGCAGGGAGCAGTGGGAGGCCTTTCCGCAGGGAGGAGCTGAGAGGAGATGGTGGGTTATGCTTGCAGTGGAAATGAAAGCAAATGCAGATTTCGTGGCTGTCCATGGAAGGTAGGTTGGCTGAAAGCAGCAGTAATGTGTTCTCGCATACATTGTGGCATCTGGAACTGAATAGCTTGTGTTCATGTTGCTGATAAATGGCTGTTCTTGTAGTCTGTGGTAATTTCAAAGTTATCTGGTAGCAAAAATGTATGTCTCCCAGAGATAATTGTCATTCACCAGAAAACAGCCACTGATTGTGGTAACTCTTGCTTTCTCCTGCTACCGTCCTTCGGACGGGTGTTTGAATGGACTTTATGTGCACCCTCTGTCTTATGTTGTCACGTCCCTGCACGTTTTGAAGGTGACTTTATGGAAGGTTATACTGCTGAGAAAAAAGCGCCAGATTTTCTGCCCTTCATATGGTGACAGAAAAGTCATTTCTCATCTCTAAATCAAGTAAAAACTGTGATCAATCAAGATAATGACTGGTGGCTTCTTCCCTGCATGCTGCTGTTACCAACCCTGTTGTCACAAAGTCGGGATGTTTTATGTTTTGATGGTGAAGATAGAATTTAAGTTGTATCCAGTGACAAAAATTGTGTAGAATTACAGGAGAATCACCAAGTGCCTAATATAAATGTACGTTTAGTAAGTTTGAAAGGTATTTTGGGGCCATTGGATAATTACCATTGTCCTATCTGATACAGGACAATGAAGATCTGATAGTAACAGAGAGCCACCTTGGGAAGCAATCCACTGAGTCCAAATACTTCTGTCGGTACTGGAAAGCCAAGTTCTACAATTCTGTAGAAGGATCATTCAATATGATCAAATGGCTTCAATACTTTCACACCATGTTCATTTTGGAGGAATTTCCCTACAGATTTCTGTAGCACTGCACTAATTTGCACTCTTACCAGCACTGGAGAAGGCTTCCTTTGTCCCCATAGCCCTGTCAACATTTGTTATCAGCTAATTTCTTTCTTATCATGATCACACTCAATATTGGGAATTTGTACCCGTATATGACTTAATTTAATTCTTATTTATTCCCGTTCCCCTACCCACCCCACAACCCCCACCCACTAAATACATAAATTCTGTTTCCCTTTTTTATTACCATCAAATTTTTTTTAATCCCACATTACTCGGCTGATTTCTTGATAGCAGCCACTCTTCCTGGAGTGAGATGGAATCTCCATGTTGTTCTAGTTTGCATTTCTCAAGCAACCAGTGATGTTAAGCATTTTTTGAATAATTTATTCGCTGTTTGTATTTCTTCATCTGAGAAATGTCCACTCATTTCAGATGTCTGTTTATAGATTAGGCATTTGAATTTGGGGGTGTGATTTTTAAATTGTTTATATAATCAGGATGTTAGTACTTTGTTTTAGGAATAGCTGGTATAAATATTTTTTTCCACACTCTGTGTTGTCTCTTCAGTCTGTTGGTGGTTTCTTTTGCTATGTAAAAGCTTTTTAATTTGATATGGTCCCAGCTATTGATTTTTTGTAATATTTCCTGTATGATCTGGGTTTTGTTCATACAGTCTGTCTATACCTATATCTTCCCGAGTTTGACATACTCTTTTTTCCAGCAGATTGTTTGTTTTTAAATTTAAATCCTTATCCATTTTTATTATAATTTAGGGCATGTGAGAGATACAGGTCTAGCTTAAATCTTTGGCATATGGAAAACCAGTTTTTCTACCACCATTTATTAAAGATATTGTCTCTTTTCCAGTGAAGGTGTTTTTTTCCCCTTTGTAAAAGATAGTGTAGCTGAGTGTGCTTGGAGGTGTAACTGCATCTTCTGTTTTGTTCCATTCATCTTTCAGTCTTTTATTTTCTTTCCTTGCGTTTTGTTTTGCCAGTGCTGTGCTGTTTTTATTGTGGTAGCTTTGTAATTACTTCACATTAGGGATTGTGATGCCTCCTAAAAACTAGAGATTTTGTTTGACCCAGCTGTTCCCCTTTTAGTTATCTTCCTAAAAGAGTTAAAAGTATTATATTACGTGATATATACATACATATCCATATTTACAGCAGCACAATTTATAAAAATTAAACCTTGGAGACAGCCCAATGTCTACCAAAAGATTACTGGATAAAAATGTAATGTTTATATACATTGGAGTATTCCTCTGCCACAAAGAAGGATAAGCTAGAATCATTTGAAGAAAAATAGAGGCATCCAGGGGCCATCATCTTGAATGAAATAATTCAGACACAGAAATTTAAATATTGCACTGTTTCTCTTGTCTGAGAAACTCCAAGTGAAAATGAGGAGGACAGTGTAGGACAGGCACTGGCAAGCAGGAAAAACATGTTCAAATGGAAAAGGGAAGAAGGTAAGAGGAGAAAGGAGGGAAGGAAGAGAACAGAAAAAATAGAGGAAGGAAAAGATGGAAGAAAATGAAGAGGGGAAGAAGGGTGAGGGGAGGTAAGAGGAACATGAAAAAATAAATTTAGATATATTATGTACAGGTATAAGTTCCCTATGATGAATGCAGACATTACTTATGACTCATATATCCTAGTAAATATAAAAGAGTTAGTAAGAAATACCTCCAAATTGTTTAACCTTGGAGGAATTACAGTACCCCTCCAGGTTCCCGTGGACTGGGTCCCACCTCCCGGCAGCACATTCAGCTGTAGACAAAGAGCAGACCAATCCACAAAGGAGCATGGTGCCTTCTGACCCAGTCCCCTTCCGGAAGTCCCTCCTCTGACTACTTGAGCCATTGGAGCGGAGATTCTGGATGTAAAGCACAATATCCAGTAATCTTACTTACCCACAAGATTGGAAAGATGTTTACATATCTCATGATTATTGGAGAATTACAGCCAACTTACACTATCAACCTCAGCATTCATCCTCCAACGCATGATAAAGAAAATACGATATCTACACATAACAGAATATTATTTGGCTTTTAAAAAGATGGGTATTTTGTCACCTGTGGCAGCATGCATAGAACTGGAGAAGACTATAACTGAAATAAACAGGTACCAAACGGCAAATAGCAACTATTCTCAGTTATATGTGGGACCCAAAACTTGGAACCTTATGGACACAGAGTGGACTGGTAATTACATGTGGGAATGAGAAAATGTTATCAAAATGTTCACAGCCTCAGAGAGGAGAATATTTTTCTTTCTACTGCACAACACGGTAAATAGTATTAATAATGGAGAATTATACATCTTGATATTGATAAGAGTACATTTCAATTTTTACCACAGCACATATTAAGTATTTGAAATGAAATATACTTTGTTTAGCTTGATTTAATTATTCCACACTGTATTTATAAACATAGCATGGTCTTGTTCTCTAAAAATTTATCCAACTATAAAATTGCAATTTAAAAAAGTGATTTGGGCTCTATAAGACATAGAATCAAAGTAGTAGACTATTAATGCTCCAAAGCAGGAGGTAGATAATTCTCATACTATTCTAGATTATGAAGGATTTTTCCCATTAGCATAGCTGAGAGTATGAATGTATTTTGTACAGTGATAATCACTTCCAAATAGACAACTTAGGGAGGCAGAAAGAAAGACCTAGACAAGCAGAAAGAAAGTTATGAATCCCTTTGAATTCTTAAAATGCTGTTTTTATAGACAGTGTAATTATTTCACTCAATACATACAATTAATAGGAATTATAATAAGTCACTTCTTAAATTTTGATATTTAATTCTAACTATATTTTAAAAGTCATTTATGAAAGGAAATGTATTGTTTCAGCTTGATATACAGTGCCGAAAATGGTGCTACCAGGTGTTTCACATATATACATATGTGTGTGTGTCTATACATATATGTATATATGTATATATTATATATATATATATATTATATATATATACCCTCAGTTTCAAATAGAGCCGGTCTACGGATTCAGAATTTTAATTGAAAACTTGTGTTTCCTGGAGGGTTTAGCAAGTCACTTAGTCAGTTCTTGTGCCTGTCTTTGTGCTTTGAGTAACTCTACCTAATCTAAAAACACCTCTGTGAAGTTATCAATACGAATGCAAATTTGTCTCTGCACACAGCCAAAGAATGCCCCAGACCAAGAGTTTTAAATGAGAAACACGTGGAGGTCAGCTCAGCAATCACACGAGTATAAAAGGCTTAGACTCTGACCTTCATAGTTAATCAAAGTTGGTTCTTCAAAGGTTGAAACTGGGAAAAGAGTATTTTTTCCCCATCACGGTGCTTCTATTCAGTAGCAGTCACAAGCAGGAAGGGAGGAATGATAGTTTCTTCTCTGCACCCTCAAAGAGAAGCAGACAGATTGTTTGACACAGCGGTTCCCAGATGGTTGGGCTGTGGCGTGCTCTGGATGACTCAGGGTGAGCAGGGGACTCACTCACTGGCCCACACCAGGCCTGAGTCGCCACCCGCTGCAGGCCCGTATTTCTTCTGCTTGTGCATTTTACTGAGCACACAGTTAGCTGTGCAGTGCTCAGTAAGCATCTCAGAACTTGCGGTCAAGTTTCTCCACTCCACCTAGCAACTATGATTCCAAAACATCGCTGCGAAGTTCACGTGTGGAAGGAAGGCTCGGTCCCCTGCACTGGTGTCTAGAGGCGACTGACACCAGGGCTTTCACCTCGTCAGTGAAGTGATTCCCCGGGGAGGTCGAAGTCGGATGGTGTGACAGGAAGATGAAGCAGGCACGAGGTGGGGCTGGGGGGAAGGAAGTGCACCCTTAGGGGCCCTATCTTCTCCTCCTCCCCTCCTCCGTGTTTCTCTTACCTTTTCTCCTGCTTCCTGTCTACGAGGAAGGAAGAAGCTTCCTTCTCCCACACCCTTCTGCCACGATGGCCTGCTTGGCCCAGTGGAGTCTGGTGACCATGGACTCGCACCTCTGAAACTGTGAACCAAAATAAATCTTTCCTCCTCTCAACTATCTTTCTCAGGTATTTGTCCTCTGTGATGAGAAGTTCGCACGGTAGCCCACAGAGAACACACAGATTAATACCAGGAGAATGCATTCCACATCGTGAACAAAAGTTAGAGGAAAACCACCAGAAAGCTGTAAGCAAGAATGTTTCTGTCCAAAGTCCAGGTGTCAAACTGAAAGCACAGGACCAGGAGGGGAAGATCTGGAGTCAAACATTAACGTTACCTGTCATTAGTCCTGTCTCTCTGGGAAGATTAATGCTCCTCTTTTAGCCTCAGTGTCTGGGCATAAAAGGGGAAAGCATGACCTTCACCACAGGGTCGGTGGGAAGATTAAATGAGAACGTATATCTCAGTGTGTCTACAGTTCCCGGGACATGACAGATGCCTCAAAGATATATGTGAGCATGAATAGTTCTCCCCTCATTTCTATTTTCCTGGGTTTGCTTTTGTTTAACTGTAAATCATTTCTAGCTGTCAGTGAGAGGAAAACATGCTGCTCTCTCTCCTAATTTTACAGAGAACAATTGAAAGAGGATTCAGCTGATAAGAAAGGGAGGACAAGGTGGTGTGGAAGATAAGGGGCAAACATACACGTCAACTGTGCTGACAGAAGTAAAATTTGGGAAAAACAATGCCTTAAAAATGTTTCCAAGACCGTTTTTAAAAGAGAACGAGCACCTTTACTATTTTACAGATGACATAGGCAACAAATAGAACTAATTGCAATGAAAAAGGGGGGTTAAAAGTCTCCTCAGTCTCTTTTGAGAGCTCCTTTGACATCTATCCCCATCTTCAAAATGAATCCAGGATACTTTATTATGCTGTATTTTCCTTCCTGCTAAACCAACAACACATTTTTACTTTTATTTCTTTATTTCCACACATAGCAAATATACACATCCGTGGGGTAGAGTGAGCTGTTCCAACCCACCACAGTGCGACACTTCCTAATGTCTCCATTCTTCAAGTAGCGGCCGAGACAATCCGCCTCTTCTCAAAGGCGAGAGGGCAGAGGAAGGGCTGCCGCGGAAACAATGATCGCAAAGTGAGAGGACCCTTCTCCCATGACCTTCGAAAGAGGGGGTCACTGTCTGAGAAAGGGAGCGCTGTGCTCGTGACTCGGCCTCTTCGCCGTGAGTGGTTGGGACATGGACAGCAGCCTTCGCATCCTGCAGAGGAATGCCAGGCCGAGAGCGACGACCTCGTACTGGCTTAGGGAAAGGCCGAGCAGAGGCGGGTTGCTAACCAGGTTTTCCCGAGACGCTCTGAGTCTGCAGTCGGCATCCCACCGCCGCGGCTCTGTGGAGGGCTGGCCCACTGGCCGTCTGCTCCCGGCTGTGGACAGTAGCGTTTCCTGGCTACGCACAACTCTGTGAAGCATGCCGGTGTCTTGGCTTCCCTCGGGGATCACGCTTTACCTCTTTGGAGCTTGTTACAAGAAACACGAGGCGAGTATTAAAAATTAATTAATGATATCACACGTAATGCATTTAATTTGCTCACATCCAATAAAATACTTGACACTTACCCCTGTTCTTTTTTTTTTTTTTTCCTTTGTGGTGGGACTTCTTTCCAAACTATGTATTGTTATAAAACAGGAGTACTGCCGGAAGGACCACAGTGGGAGACACACCTCTGCCATTTCTCTTCCGAGCCACGGAGACACTCAGAGTCGGGCAGGAAGCCACTGCTAAGCGCACAGGCACAGGCGAGTGTACAGGAGCACAAGGGAGTTGATGCCAGGAGGGGGAAGCCAGTGGCAGTGAGATTTCTACATCAAAGTTGTAGTGTCTGTTAGAGGCACAGCCTGACGTCGTTCCTAGACCCCGTCTCCCGGCGAGAGGACCTTTTGGGTGGGTGCACCTCGGTTGCCAGGGCTGTCCCTTCTTCGAGGCTGTTCTTCCATCTTTCTCTCTCTGTGTTCTGAGTCCCACAAGCACATCTGCAATTTGGGCAAAATCTGCGCACAGCCAACCATGACCCCAGGAGGAAGCCGGCATCTTCGGGCTGCTCCTCTCGTTTCCCACTTCCCGTGTCCTTAGTGAGAACCCAAAGGCGTCCGGCCCTGTCAGAGCCAGGGCTCGGGCTCTGTGGTCCACCTGCCACGTGGGCAGGCCTGTGTGGCACGAGCAGTTCGGCGGAGGGGCAGGGCGCGCGTGAGAAAGGGCACGTTTAGCCCTGCGGTGTGGAAAGTCTGCGCGTCTCCCTTGATACCAAGAGCAGCTCGCACATGTCTCAAGACTCCCCGGGCTGGACAGGCGAGGGGGGAGGGCCGAAAAGGCAGCAGGATCCAGTTCCCCACCAAGTCGCCTGTGGAATGGACCATGGAGTCAGATTCTGTGCTCGTCCAATTCAGTTTGCGACCAGAATCTTGCGAAGAATTCTGTCTGTGGATCGAGGCACCGCTGTGCTCCATCTGTTCATTTACAGAATGAAATGAACCTCTACCTCTGCAGCCGCCGACTTTCCCGCTGTGGCCAGGACCCTTCTCTGCCCCTGGATGGTTCCCTAAGCCCAGGCTCTCCTGTACTTAAGGTGATTGCTGCTTGTTAGCGCGTCTGGAAGCACGATGAGCATTCGGCTAGAACACCCTTCTGGGCTTTCAGGAGCTCACGCTCAGTTACCTGGTGCTAAAATAATAAAATGTTCTGGGGAAAATCACTGTTTGTATTGTGTGTGTGTGTGTGTGTGTGTGTGTGTGTGTGTGTGTGTGTGTGTGTGAGTGTGTTAGGACAAAACACAAGAGCAAGGGAATCTGTATTATTCTCTGAGGCAAAAGTACGTCCCTATTGTTTCTGTCTCTCTGGGAGTCTCAGTGATCAGTGAATGAGAGTCTGTTTAAAAATAAAGTGAGTCCTGACACCTCACGGCCCGTGGACCTGCCCTGTGGTAGGCGGAGTGCACAGGTGGCTGTCTTCGTGGCCTCAGAGGACACGGCATCCCTTCCCGAGGTTTAGGAAAACATGAAAACCACAAGGACTGTCTGAAACCTCTCCCTTGGCTGGCAGCGTGGAGCCTCTGCCCCGGAAAAGCCCTAGGCCCGAACAAAGCCCTGCCCACCAGCATCTCTGTCTCTCCTCGCGCCCGCTCTGGCTCACAGACAGTACTTTCCACGCGGGGCTCTCATTCTCCTAGGACAGGTTTCTCAGGCGAGTGGAACGGAAGGCAGGGAGGTGCACAGGGACCAGCCTGGCAGAGCGGAGCAGGTCAGCACGGGCAGGCACAGCTGGAGGGAGATGCCCGATGCCCCGGGGGCTGCGGTTCCGTCTGGGTCCTGCGGGCCCTGGCGGCTTCTCCTCTCAGGCGGCTGTGGGTCAAGTGAGTTTGTGAACTCCGCGGAAGGGAAAAGCAGAGGAGGAAGATTACTCAGTATCATTCTCGATCCGCTGTGAACTTTCAAGTGCAGCCTCCAACCTTCGTGGTAAAGTTCATGGCAAATGTGACTCCAGTAACGAGCCATGAGGCGTCAAGCGCGCTTTTCCAGGAACCTGCTCCAGGCCGGGTTCTGGTGGACGTGAGAGGAGAGCGGTGGAGCGCGCGGCCGGGGCTGCGGTCCCCGGCGCCCCCGGAAGACGCACAGCCCCGACTCCGTGGGGCGGGTACGCGGCCCCTCCCGGAGGGAAATTCCCGCGGGGAACGGAACACACAGAAACTTCCTACACCCAGCGAGGGTCAATTCAGAGGCACATTTACTGTTCAAATATGGATCCTCACCGAGGTAGAGGAGCTGCTCACATGAATAAAATAACAAAACCTGTGCTCACTGGACTGTAAATTCCTCACAGTCAAACAGGGGGCCTCAGTGGCCTTCATATAAATCCAGTTGAATTCAGAAGGCAGACGTGGTAACCATGGAAGCGTGTCAGGCCACGCCGAGAAAGGCTTCACAGAGCTGGGTGACCGCAGTGGAACAGTATCTCTTATTTCCTTTTTCACTTGGCTGAGGATTGAACCCGCGGCCTTCGGGGTGCTAAGCACACCTTGGATTGATCCCCTAGATTTTAAGATGGGAACCAGGAGACCAGGATATTTCAAGTAAATAGGTCTGCTTGGGTGGACCAGGGCGTTGGGAAAGGGCGTGGGGTTTCCGGCAAGGACAGGAAGGGCCACCCTGCCCAAGAGCGCCCTAGGATGTAGGGGCCCTGGGAGTCTGGGTCTCGGTACCAGCTCAAGGGTGTTCGAGGTGCAGCTGTTTGCACTGACTTGTTTAACAAAGCACTAGGGATGCTTGTGATCTGTGAGCTGGGGCACTTGCTTAGTATTTATTTTGAAAAAGTTTCCATTTTTAAAGTTGAGCTTTCTTACTTCGTGCTTGTGCCTTCCACGCGTTGACAAGGGCTTTCTCCTGCTTGCTAGAGAAGCTACCTTGACCCTGCCTCGGCGCCCGGCAGGCCCCGCGGGCACGACTTTCGTCCTAGAGCCTCCTCGGGGCTCAGGGCCTCCGCACGAAGCCCAGAAGCTGGCCTGGCGCAGGCTACGAGGGCACCTGGGTGTCCCGCGGACGTGCTGGTGGGAAGGCGGCTCCGGCGGCAGCCCCCGAGGGCGAGGCCGCGCTGGGTCTGCACTGCAGGGGCCGGCGACTCTGGAAGCTGAGGGCAGCGCGGGACCCGGCCCGGACTTCAGCGTCGGCCACTTGTCTGTGCCGTGTTTCTCCATCCTGTTCCGCAGCGCTGAAAACTGGAGGGAAATCTCTGATCCCACTTCCCTTCTTTCAGAGGGAGGACCCCGCCCCCTCCTCCCCGGTGCGGGCACAGTCCTTGGGGCAGGGCCCCCTCCCCGCAGCTGGGCGGGAGGAGGGAGGGCAGGAAGGGCCTCCCCACCCCCACGCTCCTGGCCTTCGCAGCCCTCCTGCCACCCCCCCCCACCCCCAGCCGGCGAGGGAAGCAGGGCCGTCGGGCTGCATTCCTGAGTCCCGCGGCACCGGCGGGCCATGCCCGCACCTGTTGGGCACAGCCGGGGGCGCCGAGCAGGGACCTCCTGGCCCGTCCCGGGAGGCCCGCCTGGCCCCACCCCGCCGCGCCCGGGAAGGTGGGGAAGGGGAGGGACCAGCGCTGGGCCCGTCGGCCCGGCCTCCGAGTCCGCCCCGCGGAGCCAGCGAGCCGAGGTCCGCGCGCCCGGCCCAGAGACGACTCGGACGCGGGACGCGGAGCCGGGCCGCCTGCCCTCGGCGGGTGCGGAGCGCGCCCCAGCCGGGACCCCAGCCGTCCGCGCGTCCCCCCGCGGGTGGGGGCGGGGACAGGCCCGCGGCCGCTCGCCGGCAGCTTTGTCCGCGCCGCCCGGTCCCGACAGGTGCCGCCCCGCGCCCGCGCCCGCGCCCCTCCCGCCCGCCGCACCCCCACCCTCCGCGCGGCGCGGCCCGGGTTTGTTTAAACCTTGGGAAACTGGTTCAGGTCCAGGTTTTGCTTTGATCCTTAAAAAAAAAGAAAAAGAAAAAAAGCTGGAGACGCAGAGGAGGCGCGGGGCGGCGGGCGCTGGGCCGAGCATGCGGCAGGCACCCCGCGCGGCTCGGCGGCCACGGCAGGCTCGGCGTCCCGCGCGCGCGGCGCTCCCCGGGCGGCCCTGAGCGGCGTCGCCTCCCCCGGCCCGCGCCCCGCGCCCGCGCCCGGCGGCCCAATGCTCCCGCTCGGCCTGCTCCTGCTCGCATCCGCGCTGGCCGGCCAGAGACCCGGGGCCCGGGCGGAGTCCAGCCTGGGCGCCAAGCTCCAGCTCCCCAGCCCCAAGGAGCAGAACGGTGAGTGCGCGGCCGCCGCCAGGCCCGGGCGAGCCCTGCGCGGGGAGCGGCCCGAATGAATGGGCCCCGCGGCCGCTCGGCGCGGGCTCCCGGGGCGCGGCGGGGGCTCCGGCTCCGGAACGTGCCTGCGCCGCGTCCTTCAGGACGCTTGGGTGGGTAAGAGACGCGCCGGCCGCGAGCTACGGGGACTTCTTCGGGCATCAGGAACGCATTTCTTTTGCACTTCGCTTGTGAGTTTAAACGTCCTTTGTACTCCGGGGCCTCCCTTGCGAGTGTGTTTCGTGCGCGTTAATGAATGACGCTATTTTGTGCCTGCGCTGGAAACGGCTGGGTCCCGCGTGGGGACGAGAGTTACCTCCAGCTTTCCGTGAACCCGAGTGCTCGGAGAGCTCCGGCCGCGGCTGCCTCGCGAGGGCGCGCAGGGCCGGAGAAAGGCGCCTTTCACGGTGCCGGGGGTGCGGGCCGTGCCATTTGCTTGGCCTCTGGACTCCGGGTGTTCTACATCGCTCAGTTTCTGAACTCTTCTGCTCGTGAGCTGCCTGTGTGAAGTTATTTTCGAGATTCCTTTGTAAATAGAAACCTCACCCAGCGCGCGCGAGCGCAGCGTGGAGACAGCCGCCCGAGACGGGACCCTTCACACGCTGCTGACCGAGCGTTTCCAGCCGCGCGCGCTCTGGCCCGCGGGCGGCCAGGGCCGGGGTGGGTGCGGGCAGCGCCCTGGGGCCCTCTCCGCATGCTCGGGAGCGTTCCCCGCTAGGGAAGCACAGGCGGCCCGGGTCGGCATGCGCCGCGGCCCAGAGTAAGGACTCTGGGGATCCCGGGACTGCCGGGCTCGGTCGCTGGGCCCCCGGCATTGGCTCCGCGGCTCCTTACAGCCCCGCAGCCTCCGAGCTGCCCGCAGAGGGGCACGGAGCACTCTGGCCAAGACCGTGCAGGGCTGAGCAAGGGCATGGCCCAGCCGGGCCCCCGCAGACACAGGTCTGACCGACCTCTGCTCTTGTTCTTGAAAAATAAACGCCCAGCACATCGACAGGCCGGCGTCCCCAGAGTGACAGCCGCGGCCAGCCCAGGGCCCTGGCTGCTCCCGCCTCCTGGCCGGCCCCATGGCCGCGTCCTGGCCGCTCCGGGCTTCGCCGGCCACCTGGGCCACTCTGCCCTTTCCTTGGCCTCTCCCTCCTGCCCCCGAGGCCATCGTGCGTGACAGTGGACCCTGCCTGGCCTCTCGGGAAGCCCGCAGGCGTGGGCTGCGGGGAAGTGCCTGAGCCAGGCCACGGGCACCCTGTTGCCATCTGAGGCTGGGTCGGTGCCGCCCCTAAGACGTGCCGTGTTCAAAACAGCCCGGAGCTTTCCTACTCTGTGGGCGGAGGACTGAGCTCCTGCCGGCTGGCCTGAGGTGCAGGGGAGGAACCGCTCACCTAGCCGGGCTTGGCCTGGGGGAGGCGGCCCGGCCAGCACCAGGGGGCAGCATGGAGCCATTTTCTGCACAAGCTCCGGTGGCTCCTCTCGTGGGCTCAGGACTCCGGGATTTGAGGCTAACAGGTGGGCGCTGAAGAAGATCCCCTTGGACACCGGCCAGCCTCTTCCCGTCAAGCCGACCGCTTTGCACGGCCTTCGGTGGGATTTTCCTGACAGCGCTCTGAGTGGGGTGGGGTTTGCGCCCTCTCCTGGGACTCGCGGCCCACGCTGCACTTTCCTGGGAAAGATCTTCCGAGGGCGACGTGTGCACGGTCCACGGATCTGTGGTGAGGAAGAGCCGGAGCTCCTTGCGGGCGCCTCCCCGCGGCGGGCGAAGCTCTTCCCGAGCGCCGGACTTTCCGCGCGCGCACCTGAGTGCCAGCCGCTCAGCTTCGGCTCGGCCTGGGCGGCGTCCTCAGCCGGGACAGGTGGTGGAGGCTGCGCAGGGTCTCACACCGCCCGGCCCAGGTCAGGGCCCGGTCTCGCCGCCCACGTTAGCGCGGGGTGCGGCCTCCTGTCGAACTGCCTCTCTGACTCGGGGTGGAGAGAGAGCTCCAGCCCGCGGAATGTCCTCTGCTTTCCCGGCCTCCCCCTCCTCGTTGTCTTCCTTTTGTTGTTCCAGAGCCGGGGTGCAAAGCCCGCCCCCCCAGCCCGCTAGGCCTGCACCCCAGCCCCCCCCCCCCGCCACCCCTGTGCCGCCTACCTTTCGTTTGTTCTAACTCGGGCGAGAACGTCTGTCTGGAACGTGGACACGTGTCCTCAGACTTGGCCGAGGAGCTGGAAGCCGAGCCTGAGGGCCTGGAGGAGCTTCCGCCCCAACCCCCGGGTGGCTCGGGCCGAAGATAGCCCCGCGGGGCCCTGATTTCAGATGGGAGCCTCCACCGTGAAGCTCTGAGTTGCGGGTTAACGCCTGTAAGTTGAAGTGCAAAGCTTCATACATATTCAAAGCAAAAGACGGCGCAGCTTTCTCTACACTGCACAGAGACACGCAGAGATTGTCGGTGGAATAACCAGTGCTTTTCTGCTCTGTGACGCCGGCGAGCGCTTTTAATTGACCCGCGGCTGAAATACACTAGCTACTTCTCGCGTCCCCCTTGCCCGGGGAGTCGCCCCGTGGAACACGCCGCAGTGAAGGCTCATCTTGCGAGCGGGGAGCCGTGCGCGTCCTTCTCTTCTGCCTTCATAGAACAGGGGGTGATGCGCCCTGCGGGGAATCCCTCTTGGCTGGGTCTGGTGTCGGGGTTTTCAGTGCCAGCTTTCCCTTCCCGCTGTGCCAAGCGAGCCTGTGCCCGACGGGCCGTGCTCCGCCCCACCCTGCTTACTTAGCGGCTTCAGAGCTCTTATTACCAAACAGAATCCCAGACACAGGGTGGAGTCCAGGGGTTCATAAGCCCTGGCCGAGGACCAGAGGGACTTGCCTCGTCTGTGAGTTTTAGTGCAGGACCTTTGCGACATTTATCTTGTCGCCCAGGGACTTTCAAACTTCCTTTTCTTTACTCTTAGAGAGAGTTGAGGAAGTTGAATAAGAACCATTATGTAATGACTTTTGTTCTGCACAAAGGTAATTTTTTTAAAAGCCCCGTTCGGTGACTCTTTCTCTCCCACCCCGATATGTTATTTCTGCTTAATCCGCTGTGTGCTTGGATGAGCTCAGGGAGCGGGACGGGCTACCGGCGCTTCAGGAGCTGAGCACAGCAGGCCTGACGAGCCGCACACGGGCCTCGGGGCCCTCCCTGGCTGCCCACTGCTGCCCCCGTACGCAGCCTGGTCTCGGGGACCAGCCGTGTAACTTTGTCTGCACCCATTTCCTCCTCTTCGAAGTTGACATGCGATGTATGTTTTTGAGGTCTACTTCTGCTCTGTTTTTCTCCTGCTTTGTATTTCCAAGAGTCTAAGTTTTATCTGTAAACCTTTACCTTTGATAGGATACGACATGGTAAATGAGTGATACTGAACCAAATACCAAATGAAATATTTCCAAGACTAGTAGACTGTCCCGTAAGTTTTGCTTTCTGTCAGTC
>PVIC010031194.1:0-21464 GCA_004025085.1 Thryonomys swinderianus | reverse complement strand
TGTCTATCTGTGATCTATTGATTTCACTTATTAGTATATCCTCCAGATGTCTCCATTTGCACCTAAATGGATCGATCTTGTCATTCTTTATGGCAGAGTAATACTCCATTTTGTAAAAAAACCACATCTTCTTTATCCACTCTCCAGTTGATGGACATTTGGGTTGTTTCCAAGATTGAGCTATCACGAACTGAGCTTCAGCTAGCATTTTATAAGTGTCTTCTCCAAACTCCCAGATCATTTTTATTTATACTGCCATTATATCTTCAGTTTTATAATTTTTGGTCCCACACAGCACCTCATTGCTCTTTTTTTTTTCCAATTTCCTGTGTTATCCTCTCAAGTAATTCCGTTGTGTAGTTTTTGCTTTGCTTCCCAGCAATGCCAGCAATATCATGACTTGGGTAATTATAAGTCTAAGGAAAGATGTTGTTAACTTGTGATCTGGAATGTTCATTCTTTTTATTTTATTTTATTTTTGAGACAGGGTCTCTCTTTGTAGTTCAGGCTGGCCCTAAACTCACTGTGTAGCCCAGTTAGCTTCAGAATCACAGAAGTCCTCCTGCCTCTGCCTCCTGATGTGCTGGGATTATATATTTGAACCACTATGCCTGGCAACATCTACTCTTTTTAAACAACAAATTTTCTGTTTTATTCTGTGCTTGGAATTTCAGGTGCTTGTGATGTAACTCTGGGTGTGGTTAAACATTATTGTTTTTCTCTGTGCTAATATCTAATCACCTATGAAAACTGAGGAGGGAAGTACATAACAAAATTGGCTCAACACCTACTTCTTCTGGGAAACAGACTACAGGATTGGATTTTTAATGACACAAAGGTAATTTGAGTGTTGTCGTACAGTGAAAGCACATTAACAGCAAAAACCCTACCAATATAAAGCAAATCAACAATAGTAATATTGGCAAGACAAATTTGATATTGTCATATCATAAGAACTAATAATATATTACACCTAACCTTAGAGAAATCTGCAATTATAGTCTAAACACTAAGAACCCAGATATTGTGATACAACTAATATGTACTAAATCAACAACTATATTTCCACTAATGACACAAATATTTTCTACAATAGTAAAATAGAGTCAATGAACTACCTAAAAATTAATAAAACCTAGTTGTTATGTCATGAAAAAAAAATGAGACTAGGAGAAAGCAAAAGCAAATGTTTCTAAAAATCAATGAGAGTTAAGGGATAGTGAGACAAAATATCTCAAGGAGTAGGAGGTTATTTACAGAACTAGATAAAGGTAACAAAAATATCAATAGAAAATGAAAGAAAAATACAGGAAAGAAAAAGAAATGGTATGGAGACTAAAAATAAGGAAAACATTAAACAGCAAAAACTTTAAAAAATGAAAAAAAAAGTAAAAACAGGGAAAAGTAAGAAAATAGGACAAAGGAAAATTCTCCATACTCCAACACACCAATAAATCAGTAAGAAAAAGAAAGAATCCAAAAACAATTACAAATTCTCAGTTTTTGAATGAGTAGGTGGCTTCTTCCTGAACCTGCAGTTTGGCACCCATCAGTTCACTGCCCAGGCCTATGGTCTGTGGGTTGGTGAGTTGATGCCCCTGTTCCCAGAGTCTCTTCGTCTACACCAGGGTGTGACAATGCTCACACCTAGAAGGATGTGTCTC
Source organism: Thryonomys swinderianus (assembly GCA_004025085.1). Taxonomy (NCBI): domain Eukaryota; kingdom Metazoa; phylum Chordata; class Mammalia; order Rodentia; family Thryonomyidae; genus Thryonomys; species Thryonomys swinderianus. The sequence continues at coordinate 19,800 of PVIC010031194.1, read as the reverse complement.
TGTCTCACCAGTAGATATGAAATGCAATCAAAAGCTGGACTGGTGCTGGATACAAACAGTAGGAAATAGGCAGATGTACTTAACACTAGCACTAGAACATCAAGAACCAGTGGAACAGGGCCTAGACTCACTCTCGGAGAGAGGGTTTGTGCCCTTCCACACCAAGCTCAAATGCAGTGTTCTCTTTGTGGCCTGCTCCCTGTTCATGCCTCTGTCCCATGGCTATCTCTCATCCAATTAGTATGGAGTGACACAACCCCCAGCTGTTCTGAGCCCCAGATACAAATGGACATACCTTCAGGACACACTCATAAGTTAAATAAATAGGTCACACATGTGTAAATATATATTTTCTCTGGTATGAGATACTGAAGATGTAAATGAGCTCTGGAATGCATGGTAGATATTGTGAAATAGAAAATATTTGAAGAGAAATGGGTTGTAAGGCTAAGTAATTGGAAGAAAAAATATGATGGTAATAAAAAAAGGAAACAAAGCTTATGCATTTAATAGGTGGGGCTTGTGAGGTGGGTAGGGAAATGGAAAAATGAGAATAAAATTGCATCATATACTGGTACAAATTCTCAATATTGTGTGATCTCAATGTGTATACATAATGTACCAATAAAGATTCAATTAAAAAAGAAGATTTAGCTCAGTGGTTCCGGCACCTGCCTTGCAAGCTCAAGGCCCTGAGTTCAATCCCTGGTAACCACATACAATGCTGGGCGTGGTGCCTCACTCCCACCAGCCATCAATACCACATACCACAGTGCCAGGCATGGTGGCTTACGCCTGTAATCCCAGCACTCAGGAGGCAGAGGCAGGAGGATTGCTGAGTTCGAGGCTTGCCTGGGCTACATAGTGAGCTCAGGGCCAGCCTGAACTACAAAATGAGACCCTGTCTCAAAAAAAAAAAAAAAAAAAAAGACACAACCCCTTCCCCTTCCCATAATGCCACCAACCAAGCACTCGCCAGCAGTATGGCAGGCACCTACCCTGGGATTCCTCTGTGACTATTGCCTACCATGTGGAAGGAAACTCCTCAAAGCAAAACCCCACAGTGTCCCAGCACTTCCAAACAACCAGGAGCTCTCCACACCAGATCTCATATGGGTGGCCTGGTCTGTCGCTGCCATCTCTTCCTGGAGCCCCATCTCTCATTTTACTTCTGTAGAGCCAGGCTCTTCTTGCCATAAGTCATGAGCTGCAGGCTGGTTAAAGAGACCAAACAGCTCTTTTCCTTTCTCTGCATTGTGGTTTATCTCTCAAACATCTCTCCATCTTTTAATTTTCCTGAAGTTCTTTCCAGATACCCAGTGATACACTTTTCATTTTTCATCCACAAGTTATTCTCCAGTGTTTTCATTCTGTATCTCAGAAAGGGTGAATTTAACATTCCTCATATATTTCAGAATAACTTTGCTTTTATCTCTAAATATTTTTTTCTGGGAAGGAATGGATTTATACTGAGTCTATAGATCATTTATAGGGAGACTTGATATATATATGTCTAGTCCTCAAATCTATGACCATAGATATTTTTCCATTCACATTGACCTTGACATTTTTATCATAATTCTGTTTTAGAAATAAGGATATGCCACTATATAAGTGTGTCCTACAAATTTATGTGTCATAAGTTTATTCTTCAATGAAACAGTTCAGTAAAAATAACAGAGAACTGAAAAATCTACAAAAGAAAATATACCTAAAACATGAACAACCAACGTTCTTTGATGTTTAATCTTTGATTCTGATTGACACTTGATGCTTGCAATTTTTTAAATGAACTTTTAAATCATGGTGACTATTCTGAAGAGATTTCAGCACCAGCAGTAAAATTTTTGTACATTCAGCTTGCAGCTAACTTGTTAGGCACTTACAGAGTTTACAGTACAGATGTGTCACAGGTCAGATCACAGTGTTGAGGACAGCAGTACCTTTCTCTAATTAGAATCCCTGAAACTGTACTCAGCTGAAGGCATTCAAGTACAATGGCACAAAGCCACCAGAACAGTTTAGTTCTGTGGAACCCAGTTTGGTAAGTGTCAGTTTCTCATTGTCATTGCTGAAATCTCTAACAATGATGTTCCTGTCATGTGTGTCAGCAACAGGGCAAATGTGTAGAGTAACTCAACCAAACTTCCTGGGGAACACACTCAGAATCTGGTAGGATGCAGAACGATGGGCAATAGAGATGACTCACCACTGGTTCTCTCATTCCACACAGCTATCATGTTAATATTAGACCAAGGCACAAACGTTTAGTGCAAAACCAGCTTTGAAAAGATTTAACAGTTCATTTTAGCTTTTTAATCTCACTTTGGACCACTTGTACTCAGAAATCTATGGACTGTAGACTACTCAATTTACTCAAGAAAATCTAAAGTGATTTCTGGACAGATTCATAGAGGACATAAATGTTTATATTATCAAAATGTCTACATAATCCCAAGTACAGTAATAAAGATGAAAATGCCTATTTCTTTTAGAGAACAGTAATTTATAAGCTCTCTGCATCTGTAAATCCTTTACTACAACTCCATAACAATGAATGTTTGAAAAAAGCAGAGGTGCACGCTTGAATTATGATAGCTCATAGTCACACTTTCATCTAATGTGAAGTTTCTACAGAAACAAAATATTTATCATGGAAGGAAATCCTCTCCTCCAAATTTCTCTGTCGTGGAAATGACTGTGCAGGGCATCATTTAGAAAATAATGCTGGACCAGTGATTCAGCTAAGTCCTGAGTTTAATCCTTGTCAACAAAGAAAGAGACAGAGACAGAGAGAGACAGACAGACAGACAGAGCCAGAGAGAGACAGAGATAGAGAGAGAGAAAGAGAAAGGGAGAGAGATAATGCTATCAGCAAACTTTGTCTTAGGCTTGAGATTTATACAATCTATAAAGTACATGGAAGTGTATTATTTTACAAAAACTTTAGTAAGAGCGCCAATAACCAGATTTAAAGGCATATATGACATGTAAAAATGACAAGTCAAGATGGAGAGCCTGAAGAACTTGATTTTCTTAAATCTCTTAGAAAAAGTATTGTTGCAACTTAAAGGACATCTCCCCTATTGTTATCTTACCAGTTGCAGAGAGAAGGGAGGGTGTCATGCACATAGCACGCACACTTGTGCAAACCTACCCATACAACATAGAGTGGTAACACAGCACTGGCCTCCTCTTCCACTTATGCCTAGCTTTATTGAGACAGCAGACTCCTTGGTGTCCCTTTACCCAATGATTTCTGCGACTTAATTGCTGTCATTATTGTCATTTCTTGTATTTCGACATAAAATTCGGAAGCGCCCTCATGCCAGACTATGCATCTGAACACCTGTGCAGACAACTGAAGAATCTGAAACAGATGCTTAAGTTATTTCCTTATCAACACCTGTGCAGTGATGGTGACAACTGACTGGGTATCTCAGCCAGGTCAATGCACATGAAGCTCAGATTCATGTTTCGGCCTGTTGACATCACTGGTTAAAGAACAAATAGCTAAAGACATGATATAGAAGGTAAGTACTTGGTTTCCTTAACATATTTACCAATTAAAGTCACAAAATACTCGTCATTACTATTCGTGCAGGTAACAGAGAAAAGTGCAGAAACTAACTTTAAATTAAAAAATCATGCCTTCCCATCCTCCCACTGCCCTATACCCTATAAAATGTTTTCCCTGGGACTAGGCCTCAAAAAAGTCACTACATATTAGTGTGACATGCATTACTGTCTGCAATTCAAATAGCTAAACTCATGGAGACTGTAATTACATTATAAGAATGCCCACGTGCATAAATCTAAAAAAGGTTGAAAACCTACAGTAAATCTACAATATATCGTTTTACATTCGACCACAGGTTTGTGTAATGTAGAAGTCATAGACTTGGGAAAGTATCATAACAATTTAGGAAGGCAGTTTAATCTTTAAATTCTGGGTGGATTTTATGTTTTAAATTAGGAAATTGCATGAAGGCTAACTATCATTCCCAAATTCCTTAAGCTGCACCGATCATCTTCAGGATAAATATTATATTATAAATATTACCCTTCAAAGGCATATACAATTCCATGTGTTTCACATTTTATGATTTTAGCCTACACATGGGATGATCTCAAATATTCATGGGATATCAAATATGATAAGAAGACAGACGTGAGAGAAACATTTACAATACAACAGCAGAACTTGCTAAATTCTTCATCACTTCTCTTTGAAAAAGAACTTGATAAGCCCTTCTCTTTATTTAGCAATGGGCTGTGTGAAACATGCGGCTTTATCTCAACATGAAAATATTTCAGTGCACGGTGTTCTTGTCTGACAGACCGGCTGTGTTTTATGTGCACCTGTTACAGGAACTTGTCCACACTCTTTTGTTCTGTGGGGAAGGTGAGAGAAAAACAGTCAGCAGGAAGGGATGGCGATCCTGGAATCACAGTGTCTGAGGATTTCTGAGGAAGCTGTTCCCTCCTTCAGACTCCTTCTCTCCCTTTGTTTCCCACAGTCGCAGAATCATTATTTCTGAAGTTTATTGTTTGTAGGATTTGTTTCCTCCCAGGATACAGTTCACACTCTCTCCCTTTGGTTTTCTATGCAGTATTTGACTTACTTAGTTCCTGCCTAGTTGCATCAATGAGCACTTCCTTTAATTTTGTCTGTTCTTTTCTCATTTCATCCAAAATGTCCTGCGTCAGCCTGTTGTAGTCAAGTCCTTCTTTCTGAAAGCCATTAGCACTGGGCTGTGATGGGGGTGTGGATTTTGGTCTTGAGACGACAGGGGACTTGCTGTCATTCACTGTGTTTGGCTCTTGCCAAGGTTTTCTGGTTGGTTCATGCGTGCTTGCTGAAGAGGCCTTCGAAGGTACAGGCTCAGCGTCTTCACTTTTGTCTTCTTTCTGTTCTGCTTCTATTTCTGATCCCTTCTCAGCAATTCTTCTGTTCCTGACCAGCAGGGCACTCAGGTCTTCTATTAAGCCACTGCACCCTAGAAGAAGGGGCCACTTCCCTAGATTGGAGTCGCTTTTGGAGGAGGGTGTGTTCACACCAGTGATACTTCCTCCACCAAGGAGAGAGGCATCCTTCATCCGTGATGCTTTCCTAAGTTTTTCTCCAGCAAGTGTTACCTGCAATTCCAATTAAAGGATGATTGTCTCCTGATACAGGTCCAGAGAAAATTCCAGCCACAGGGAGGCTGAGACAGGAGAGGGAGGTGGAGGGGGGTGCCTGATTGGGTAGAGGTGGGGGAGGGGAGAGGAGGCCCACAAGCTGGTAGTGGGGGAGGGGATGATGGTCCGGTATGGGTACTAGGCCAGCCCTCATAAGAGGAGAGGAGAGGAGAGGCTGGAGGTGCAGGTGGTCCCAAAACAACACCTTGCAGGGCTGAGAGCCTGCCTGAAAGCCTGACTCAGAAGCAGAGGGGTCTCCCAGCTTAGAGAAGTCTCTGAAGAGGCAGGGGCAGCACCACCCAAAACTCTGCGTTCTGGCTTCCATTCAAACTGCTGGGCTCCAGGCGCTCCTGCTGACGCCATTCCAGTCTGTCTCTCTCCAGCTCCTGCTCCAAATGCTCCCTCTGCAGCCCCGTCTCTCTCTGTCTCCCTTTCTCTCTCTGTCTCTGTTTCTGTCTCTCCCCCCCACACACACTCCTTCTCCAGTTCCTTTTGTCGTTGTTGCACTAGCAGTTGCCTTCTCTGAATTCCCAAGTCGTCTTGGGATGGGCCATTTTGGACTTGAGCGGGTAGCTGGGAATTGTGTCTAGGCAACGATAGCCCTGGGTCCTGTGAATCGAGCGCTTCTAAGGTATGTGCCATGGCTTTCAAAGACATTGACACCCTCGTTGCTGCCAATGTTGGGGCCATACACCTGTCTAGCCTCTCGCCACAGGTGGAAGGCCTGAGTAGCTTGATTATTCTTGGACACTTTAGAAATGCCACAGTTTAGCATGACCTGTGGTCCCGGATCTTCCTGCTCACCACTCTGAATGTGTTGTCGCCCATGCGGTGATAGATGTGGACTCTGTTGAAGCCTGTAGTGCCATTAGCTGGCACCCACTTCTGGTTGGCATCATCGTAAACCATTATAACAGCTGTCGCCTGACAGATACTCAGTTCACTCAAGGTGTCCGTAGCGGCCAGCTACAGGGCTGCGACTGGGGGCGATGGGGGCTTCTGGTGTGGCGGGGGTGGGGCTGGGGGTGGGAGACTGGGAACTTGTGAACCCTGGGACCCCCAGGACCTGTCACCTCTCCACACCTGCTCATGGCCTCCAGTGCCCACCATGTCTTGCACTCGTCCTGTCCTCCTTAGAGCCGGCGCCACAGGCACCCAAGCCGTTTCTGTGAAGAAATGTTTTGGAGCGTGTATGTAAATCTGCCTGCATGAATGTTGTTATAAACGACCGTGATGAGAAAATGTAGACCCCTTTGTGCTCTTCCGCCTTCTGTCCTCTTCTTCCCTCTGTTCCCTCAACTGCAACACTCACAAATCCCATCATAAAAGTAGTGACTAGGCAGGCCCACATTAGACAACATATGAGTTTTTTTTTTTTCTTGCATGTGTTTTGTTGTTTTGTTTTGTTTTTGAAGATAAGGTCTTGTTATGTTGTTCTGGGTGGGGTAGATCTCATTATGTAACACACACTGGTCTCCTGCTTCAACCTCCTCAGTGCCTGGGACTACAGGTATGCCAATGTCTTGGTCTCAGATTTCTCAGTCTCCAGAAATGTGAAAAAGGAAGTATTTGGTGACTATGAATTACCTACCTGTTAGAGCTGGTGTTTAGATGTCTCCCCAAAGCCTCATGCTGTTTTCAGAAGTGACTGAGTCTAGAGTGTATAGTTGATTCTTGGTGGAGCTAGGCCCAAGTGTGAGGGGATTAATGGCTTTAGTGCTATCCACTTTAAGTAGTCTGAATAAGATGAAAGAGGAAGAAAGACACTGCTAAAGTCTCTTGTTGCTTTTGTTGTCTTACTGCCATGAACTGTTGCCCCTCTACTATCCTGTCTTGGAGCCAGTCTGTTATTGACTGAAACCTCTATGAACTGTAATATGAATGAAAATTTTTCCTCTTTGTCTTTGAACGTTGGATATTTTGTATCAGCCATGAGGCAAAAATAACTAACACACTAAACTGGAATATTTGGCAATTTAGTATTGGAAAACGCCAGTATCACCATCAGTATAACATTATGGGAAGTCCAGTAAGGGCATAGAAAAAGAAAGCTGTTACAGAGAGCTTGAAACTTGTTAGAGCATACTTAGTCATACATAGAATATTTGTAGAAATATAGACTTCAAAGAACATTCTATTGAAGTATTACATACAAATAAGAACTTTCTTATTGGAAACCGCAGAAAAGACCATCCTTGTTGCAAAGTAGCAAAAAACTGGTTTGAATTATGTCTATGTATAAGTCTTTAATTAAGACAGAATTCAAGAGTGATAAATTTGTGTATTTAGCAGAACTATCTGAAAAACAGTGTTCACCATACTGCATGTTTTCACATAGTTTCAGATAGCAAAATGTGAGAACAGAGCAAAACATATATAGATGAAATTAATTATCTAGAAGGAAGCAGAATGTGAACACTTGAAAAATAAACTATTCAGCCTAGTCAGGTGAGAAATACAAAAGCTCATTCAGGAGAGAAGCACAAGGCTGTGGCCGTGGACCCTTTAATAAAGATATTAATACAGATAGAGAGTAATCATGTGCTATTCATCATTTCAAAGAAGAATGAACACATGGGCATTTTAGAGATCAAGTCTGCTATGCAGGTTGTAGGTCAAGAATGCTAGGATTTCCTTGCCAAAACAATTGAAAACAAAGGATTTAATCCACCCAAGAGCTCTTCAGAATCCCTATAAAAGGTCAACTCTGTCTCTGATCCCCAAATGCTAGCACAGCAGGCCTTAGCCATCTCAACTGTAACTCAGACAAAAACACTGTAGCTCAGGTCTTTGTGGCAGAGGGTCCTGGCACTGAGCGTTGGCATCCATATAGTGCTATCCCTGAGACACACATGAAATACAAATTGTGTGGGCAAGCCCGTATCAAACTAGATTTCAAAGGATGCCTCATCCAGAGACTTGCCATGGGGTAGAAGCACTGCAGAAGGGTAACATTAGGGTAATGTTAAGCAGAGACATGAGACTGGGATAAGGTCACTGTGAAACCTTTTCTCACCCATGGATAGAACTTAGTGGAGCTGTGGTATCAGGACTAAATCTGAGACCCATTACCAATAAAGTTACAAATATTCAAAGTCAACTCAGGAGAGGCACAAAAACATATCAGTGTGTAAGAGCAGGAGCATGGGCTGTGCCCAGAAAAGACAAGAAAGCAGATTTCCTGTGTCCTGGTTGAGTCAGCTCCTGTCTCATAGTTCTGGAAAGCAAGAAATAGAGTCATAGATTATTCTCCATTCTTAAGGGATATTTTCCCCCCATTTCCTTTCTGTATTTTCTTTTTGTATATGTTTCCCTGTGCCTGTATCACCAACATACTTCTTAATCAAATCACTTACTTAATTTCACAAGTTCAAAAGTGAGAGAAGTTCACCTCAAGATCAAACTGACATTTGAGTGTCACTCATGTCTGATGGAAAAGTTAGACTTTAAAGTTAGTGCAAGAGAGAGCTATGGCCTTTGGGGATACTGGGATAAAAATGAATGTGTTTTCATGTGAGAAGAGTAAAATTTGTTGAGGCCAGAAATAAGATAATATGGCCAAAATAAGTTCCAAAAATTTCATATGTTAAATATCTAAACAGTAATATAAAAATATTGAGTTATGTGATCTTTTGGGAGAAATATGATCTTTTGGTGATGATGGCTGCACTCTCATGAATGGGACAAATGGCTTGATGAGGATTTCAAGACGATTTTGTTTATGAGCATTTTGCTAATGAGAATTTTGTTAATGAGAATGCAGTATTCAAGGTGCCATGAAAGCAGAGAGAACTCTTTACTAAGTATCAAATCTGCTAGTGACCTCACTTTGTACTTCTCAGTTTCCAGAAATATGATAAATATATTTCTTTCTTCACTAATTACCCAAACTTTGCTACTCTGTTACAATAAAAAGTAGATTTTAAATGATATTGTCCACATTACTTTAAATTTGAACCTAAAATTTTTCCCTTTCTTCTTGAGATATTTATCCATATAGCTATAATCTATATTAAATGATTTTTATCTGAATTCCAATTGTAAACTGAAGTGTTAACTTGATATGTAGGATTCAGTTTCAATGACTTATGTTCTTATATTGTACATTTTTTAGTTTTGCTTTACTATGAATGCTTTTCTTCTGAATTTCTACCTTTTTAAAGAAGATTGATTTTTAATTTTAGAAATTTGTCTTTATACTATATTTATTGGTATACACAGTTTTCCGAGCACTATTTTTGTCAGATTTTTCTACGTTTTTTTTTTTTTTTTTTTTTTTGAGACAGGGTCTCACTTGTAGGTCAGGCTGACTCTGAGCTCACTATGGAGCCTAGGCAAGCCTCGAACTCAGCAATCCTCCTGTCTCTGCCTCCCGAGTGCTGGGATTACAGGCGAGAGCCACCACACCCGGCACTGTGGTATGTGGTATTGATTGCTGGTGGGCATGAGTCTCCATGCCCAGCATTGTATGTGGTTACTGGGGATCGAACTCAGGACCTTGCGTTTGCAAGGCAGGCACTGGAACCACTTTATTTACATATTCATTCAGTTTAAAATATTTTCAATGTTTTTGATAATTTCATAAAAATGAATGGATTAGTAACATGTATGCTTTTACTTTTCATGTGTCTTGAGACTTTCATGGATAGTTTGATAACTTTTGCCATTTTTTCAATTTTTATCACATTTTTTCACATTTTATCACTTTTTATCACTTTTATCACTTTTTATCATTATTCACTTTTTAGACTTTATGGCATACTTAACATCAAGTTAATTCTTTTAAAGTTGTTTATATTTCATAAGTAACAGTGATAGAATCTATCTAGGTCATTGTTCTATGTATACTTAAAATATTATATATCTGATTATTTAATGTAAGTCTATTAAAATCAATTCAATCCTTTTGTTGGTGCTATCAATTTCTGATATCTTTGATATTTTCTCTATTCTGTGTTAAAAAAGAAGCATCAAAATATTGAAGAGTCTTTTTCTTAGTTCCAGTAATATTTTTCTTTTTACAGGGTCTCGCTTTGTAGTTCAGGCTGGCCCTGAGCTCACTGTGTAGCCAAGGCAAGCCTCCAACTCATAGCAATCCTTCTCTCTCTGCTTACCAAGTGCTGCGATTACAGACATGAGCCACCAGCCCGGCACTGTGGAACCACTGAGCTAAATCTCTGGCCCTCAGTAATATTTCTTTATGTGTTTTGAAGCTCTGTTTTTTGGTTCATATATATTTAGGTGTGCTATGATTTTGATAAACTTATTCTTTTTGCTATTTCATAATATCTATCGCTACCATTTCCTTACTAATATTATTATTAAACTTATTTTACCTGATATTTATAGAGTGCCACAGCTGTATTATGAGTATGTTTCACATGATGCATCTTTCTTTATCTTTTTCATTTACCCTCCCTGTATCTCAAGTTTTGAATTGGAATTCTAATGTTCTCATTGAATAGCTGTCTACTTATAACAACAAGAAAAGAAAGAGGAGAAATCGACATAATAATTCGTCAATATGGGAAAAACACAAGAAATACAAGAAAATTAACTGCAAATACTTCTGCAGCTAGGCCTTATATGTTTGAAATGAGGTGTAATCAATCACCTGTAGGTGTAAATAATTGCACACAATGTCTTTCTACCCTCATCTAATTCGATGTTCAGAAAATTTTTAATCATTAAGTATCATGTTTCATCACCGAGGAGAACTCTTGTTTATTCTTAGGAAACAGTCATAGAGTAAAGTTGTAGTCTGATATTATAGACACTAAACTAAAAATGTGATTATTTTAAATTATAGTAGTAGCCTGATATTATAGACACTAAACTATACAAAAGTGATGATTTAAAATTGTTCTTTGCAGATTTGTTTTTCACATACAGGATTTTAAATTTGCAAAAATTTATTTTTCTTTATAAAATTCTACTGACACCTCTTTAATCAAGAACATTTTGGTTTTGACATTAACATTGGGAATGTATTAGGTAAACACTTAAATATTCTCTGTGGTTTAATGTTGAACAACGTATATTTTTCTATAGGCACGTACTATTTCTGTTTTAACGTCTTTCTGAATTTAATGCATTTTCCAATACTCCTTCTAACAGACATCTTTTAAAGAACTATCTTTGTATTTCTTATGCAGTTCTGCATTTCTACTTCATCATATTGCTCTATATACCCTTTTCCATTTTTAGATTTAGTTGTTTTAATGAAATCATTATATTTTAAAGGCTACAAGTTTATTTGCATGCAGAATCATTATGCAATGTCTTCAAAACCCCTACTAGCAGCCCAATATCACTCTCTCTCACCATTTCAAAAATCACATGATGCTGCATTCTTACTTTTTGCTTACATGCATCTGCAATTAGAGAATATAAACTTCAAAGTTGTACAACTCCTTCCTTCTTTCCTTTTCCTTTCTAATTTTGGAAAAGTCATTATCTCAAAAAATGTAAAAGAGGGAAGTTCTCTTCTGTCTTTTTTAAATAGAGCTTCACTTATGATGGAGGCAACATCCGAGTGATTAGCACATCTGACATTTAACTTCCAATCCATTCTGGCTTCTCTTTACCAGTCACTTGTAACTCACTGATTTACAGCTCTTCGATATTGCAAAAATTATCTTCTGTGTTCTGGTGTGTCAAGAAAACATTTTATAGTATTTTTGCTCTTTTCAGATTCGTTATTTTTTCTACTTTCATTACTTTCCTTTTTTCTATTATTTTATAATTTCTCTAATAAATGTATATCTCTAATTTCATATTTTCTGTTGTTTATGTTACTAAATATTTAGATAACTAGTGAAAATATACATTCTAAAGTTGGGAGTCTTAATAGTTACATAGGAGTATTATATTTTTCATTAGTGATTTGGATTTCTTGATTTGCTATGTCCAGCAAAATATTAAGTTCTAGAGGGTAAGAACTATGACTTCTTTATATAGGACATGCAGATTGTTACAAATCATTTATCTTTAAAAATAGTAAATAAAAATAGATACCATCCGAGTTAAATCTTATCTGTCTGTAATTAATTTTCTAAGTTTTAGCTGTAGTGAATGTTTCAGTGTTCTTCAAACTGCTTATACTGACAATAAAATGATGTCACCATGACACTGGTAAGTCATACAAAAATCAGCCAAGTATTTTGAGAATTTAGCATTTTCATTTTGAAATATTATAGATTCTAATTTAAGAAATCTTATCTACCCTACTGTGACAGAAAGAAATCTATCTTTCCACTTTCTGCCAAACACTCTGATAATTGCATATATTTTCTCAAAAATTATATTATTTGCTTAAAAATTACCCCAAATATTCTACTTAAGCATTTTATAATTTCTGACACGTCCCTGAAATCTAATTCATAGATGAATCATATCTCAACTTGTTTATTTTTAATATAACATAGCAAACTAAAAAAATCAATATAATCAATATATATTTTTGCATATTTTATTGTTATTGAAATTTTAGATTCCTATTTCTGCATTCTGGCTCTGACCTGGATATAAACTCAAATACACAGTGTGTATCAAAGAACTGATTTTTTGTAACCTAAAATGGTACAAGTAGTGCTTTTTAGATTCTTGACACATCTTGAGAGATGGAAGGCATTTATGTAGGTGGAACATAGAGAAGGTGGCCAATCCCATATGTAACCTTGGCTTAAAAGTAGAATAGGACCTCTGATTTTTGTTTGTTTGTTTGTTACTAAGACAGAAGATGTGCACATATACTAAGGGAAAAGGGAGTTCTGTCTGATCTGTGAGAAGTGAAGTGCTTTATTAGTGACCTTCTAGGACTGGAGGATAGAAACAGGTCCACAATTTGTTTCTGTGTTGAATTTTAATTTGCTTAATGGTTTTAGGTCCTGTTACCCTCATGCATTTCCACTCACTAAATCATCTGTTTGCGTTCAAAATTAACTTGTGGTTTTGGTATATATCAACCTGTACAATCATTGATCAGGAAATGATCATTTCTGAAAAAAAATTCAGTGTAATGGTTTGCATAAATTTAGGGGAGATAGTAGGGACTGAAGGTTCTGAGGAAACAGGGGAATTACTTAGATGACACAAGAGTTGTTGCAGAAATGGAAATAACTTTTTGAAATTGAACATGGGAAAATTTAGTCTGAATGTCAGGAAAAATTGTCAACTGAAAGATTTAATTAGGTAGTGGAATAGTTTCCCAGAAGGAGTGGCAGAAATTTATTGCTGGAGCTATTTAAAATTGGCCTGATCAAAGCACTGGGGAATATACAGAACAGGGCATCCTTCACAGATTCTTGAAGATTAATGAAGGTAGAAATTTGTCTTTTGCTTTTCTAGTGCTCATGACCATTAGTCTACTGTTTCCCTTCACAATGACTAAATGTATTCTTTTTACCATTGAAATATGGAAACTCAGAAGTACAAAGATATGCATAACTAATTTTTAAAACAGCGATCCAAATATATTATCATTTATCAATGGCAAATCAGTTTTTCCTTTACCTCTTACAACTTTTATGATTAGCTAGATAATGATCTTTCTGGGACATATCTGATTAGTGCCCTTTTTCACTCTCTTTTTTTATGAGGGCCAAGAACAGCAGTATTTTATTGATTTATCATTTTATGTTTCCTCTTTTGAACACATAATTAGTTCTTTCAAAAGCTCACCTACTTCTCATATTTCATCTGAATTAGAGTCTTAAAAGGACATTTTTCCTTTGGCTCTATTGTAAAACCTTTTGGACCTACCCATAATCATTATGTTCAGGATTCTGATTTAGCAACAGTTCTTTCATTCAGTATTTAAATTAAAAAAAGCAAGCATCAAAATTCTCTCCAAAAAGTTTTTACATCCAAATGAGTAATTCTAGTTTAATATTTTTACTTGGAGAAATGTAGACACGGACACATACACACAGGATGCATTTTGGCCACTCAGTAAACTTGGAACGTACTTTTATTCACTTATAATTTTTCTTACTAGTAGAGATATTGGAAATACATTCTATACAATACCACATACCAAGATAGATGCCACAGCCTCTAATATTTTGGTTAACTTGGGATTACTCTACTTGAACTGCTGAACTACTTTGAAATATGTATTATTTTCCTCTTTGTTGTTTCATCCTCAGCCTACCGTTAATAATAATTAACAAAATACAATAAAGTAAAACCTAATATCTGCTGAAATGTTACATTCTTTCCCTGTATTATTGTATTGAATCATCACTATCTCTGTAAGGATACAGTCTTACAAATTTCAGTTTTTAGAAAGTAATTTGTCCAAGTTCAACGTCCTAATAATCAATAGTTTTAATCCCGGTATAAAGATAATAATCTGATATCACTGAATTTATTTTCAAAATATGAATAAGCAGTAGCTGAATTATGTTTAAATGGAGAATAAGGATTAATACAGAATGCTTTAAAAGCTGTGACATTAAAAATTAGTAATAAATTCCAATTGGATTATATTTAGTATTTTTTTCTTTTTTTATTTGAATCTTTATTGGTGCATTATATATACACATCACAATCACATTCAACATTAAGAATTTATACCAGTATATGATATAACTTACTTCTCATTTTTTTTCCTATTCCCTTATCCAATCTACAATGCTTGTAAGAGGTTCAGTTGGTGTTCAAACTGGGGTGCTTGTTACTTACAAAATGTTTAGTACCTAATAACTAATGATTTGGAGACTTTTACGTTTTTTCCTAGTTGCTGAATGCTCATTAAATAAATGCTCTCTGACAAAATTTTAAAATCTCTTCATAATTCTGTGCAATGTATTTAGTTCACCACTAAGCCAATCTTTTCAAACCAGAGTAACTTCAACTTCCTTAGGCTATGTATATTTTATATACCCTTGAACTACTTTGATATAACAGATATGTACTAAGTTAAGCATAAATATATTTTATGTAGAGTGCTGTAAGTACAAATGAACAGAGCTTGACAGCTTCTAATAAGTACTGTAAGAATCACCTTTTATACCCTTATTTCTATTGTTTGAATTATTTATGATACTTTATATAGTTTTTATTAAGAAGTTTTGTGCCTTACATCATAACCAATTCTACCATTTAATTTCAAAATACTTGTTGTGTAATCATATGTTAACATTATATAATAAATATATAACTTTAAAATAAATGTTCTATAAATACTATATAATAAACATTAATAGTATATGTGTTGAAGATTACCTAAAAGTTGAAAACCAGATGTTCCTTGGTCAAATTTGATATTCTCATGTAGCAAATTTTCTAAGACATTTTTAGTCAATAGAAAATGCTAGAAGTAATCACAATCTAAGTAATAATAACAGTTGAGAATAAGAGCATATCTTGAAGATGTTTTGGTTTCTGTAAATACCAAAAAAAACAAGGTTCACGACAAGTAAAGCTGATTTGAGGGCCTGGACACTCTCTGGACCAGTAGCAAATATTTACTACTTGTTGAATATTTGAATGCAAAAAATTAGTAAAGAAATATTTATATGGAATGTATATGAAATAATTTCATTCATAGTCTTGTCTGTTTTTTAACCTCAGATAGTTTTGAAAAAATGTCATTAATCAATACTCTGAAGATCTAAAAATGTTACATAAAATCTGACAAAAACTAAATCATTGTGAACATTTATTTCCGTTTATATAAGAGAAAAGCTATCATCTTAAGGGAGGGAAATCGCATTTTTTGGAACTTAGACACACTCATTTTAAATGGCATGCAGACATACACTATGAATGAAATTTCTTAAGAGATATTACTATTCTTTCTCTTAAAACATAAAATGTTGGAACCTGAGATGTAGGTGGACTGACAGAAATTATCGAAAAATATTTGAGGTTGTAAAAAGTAGAATTGTGTGGATTTGTTTTGAATTCATGTATAATGACTAAAATAGAAAAAAAAAGTCACCATGAAGGCATTTCACCTCAGTGAAGTTCTCGTCAATTACATCTCTCGCTGGCCCAAGCAGGCTGAAGCAGCAAGGTCAAGAAGAAGGTGCAAGGAGATCTTGGCTAGTGTAAATGAACTACTGGAGTTGAGAAAAGCAGAGTGAGAAGACGGATGGAGAAAAATGTAAAACTGTAGAATCTTGGTCTGATATTAATTTTGTTAAGAATGACAGAGTTTCCATAAAAGGTTAAATGATAGAGATACAGGCTTCTTGAGGAGTCAATTTCAGACATGAGTTAACTCATGATAGACACATGAGTTAACTCACTAAGCTATAAGGACTAGAATTCCAAAGCCAGGGCTTTTAACAGGGGGCTCTGATTCCACCTGTGTGGCACTATTTTCTCCCAGTGGACCTTCTTGTTCACACATCAGACATTGCATAGCCAGACTGTTACTGGCCACAAATGTTCATTTGTTTGCTGCTGACCAATCAAAGGGAGCCATATAGTTTAGTACAAAGGATTTTTTTAGAGCCATCTTCAAGGACATAAAAGGGTCCATTTGCTTCCACTCACCAACTCACTATACAGGTAGGAAAGGGTATTTTATAGTAAGGTGCATAAGGTATGGAAAAGTAAAGAACTAATGCATATTCCCACAGTGGCTTTATCATTTCTAGCCATCCCTTTTCTGTGGGAAGGAGACAGGGATCCTCCCTCATGGGCATAGTATCTACATATTCTGTCCTTTTATCTGGGTTGAGGAAAGTAGGGAGTGTTTCTGATCAGTTCAAGTAAGGAAGTTTGAAGTAGTTGTTCTTTTCTAAAAGAAAAGAAATCTAATTTTGAAAGTGCCATTTTGAGACGCTGGCTGTAATCCTTCCATTGCTTTTTGCCAGCACTCAAACCTGAAGGCCTTGCTGTGCCACGTCATCTGGCTTTCGGTCTAACACTGTTTATGCTGTAGGCTTTGGCTCCACCACTACACAGTTCTGTGGACCCACGTGCACCACCCAGAAGTCATTCTTAGCAAGGCTAACTGATTTCTGAGCTACTTGGAGGCTGTGAAAGCACCACTTTTATAGAAGGGACGACACTCATTTCCATAGCTGTATCTCAGACTGAACATCTCATTCAGTATGGCAGGGAGAAAAGGACAAATAGTTGTATTTTTTCTGGGTTTAAATTGAGAATATAAACATGCTGGAATATTTAATAATTTTTTTCACAATATCAACATAAGAATTTACTTCTTTCTAGGTTGCTGGTGGTTGAAAACAACACAAATCTTTCTTCATTTCTCAGTTTGTCTGCTTTTTTGATGAACTTTTATTTTATGTATATTTTTCAGGGAATCAGACCATTCGATAAAAGCACATGAAGGAATTGTCTCTCAAACATACACACATTAAGACATTCTTAGGTATTCTTAATTTGAAATTGTATAGGTATTCTCACTATATTTATAAAGGGGGAAATTTTCATAACAGGTTAAATTTTCATGGAACAGTATGGCCAAAGAAATGTTTGTGACTATTAGATTAACTGCTAACAACTTTTTTTTTTTGCTTTTTGAGACAGGGTCTCGCGTTACTGTAGTTCAGGCTAGCCCTGAGCTCACTATGGTGCCCAGGCAAGCCGCCGCGAACTCAGCAATCCTCTTGTCTCTGCCTCCCGAGTGCTGGGATTACAGGCGTGAGCCACCACGTCCAGCATTGTGGTATGCGGTGTTGATTGTTGGTGGGCGTGTCTCCATGCCCAGCATTATATGTGGTTACCGGGGATCGAACTCAGGTCCTTGTGCTTGCACGGCAGGCACCAGAACCAGTGAGCTAACACTCCGGCCCTGCTAACAACTTTTTTGATCTTCTTTTTTCATTCTGTATTCTTCTCAGTGAATTAGTGAATGAAGCATAATTATGGGAAAACTTTCTATGCACTGAAATAATCATATATTTCTTCTGTGTGGTGGATTTGTTCTTATAATTAGAACAAAGACACAGAATTTATGGTAATGGAGATTTAAAATGATGTATAGCATAATAAATGCATATCTACTCTCTGTACAAAGATTCTCAAGCATACCCTACTAAAATAAAATGATCATCACAAGGAAATTTTTGAAATGAATATTCTTTGGATTCTCTTTGATAGTTTCTGATACATTGAGTTTAAGGCAAGGCAATAATCTTTGTATTTTTTATTTTCTTTTTATGTGTTCTTACTAGAACATCTCCCCAGGACATAATCATTACATTTATCATGGGGAGCTTATATATACAATGAGCCTTAATTTTTTTTCTCCTCTCCCTTCTCATCCCTCCTGCTCCCTCCAACTCTTGATCTACCTCCTATTGGAAAATGAATTATTTCCATTTTCCTTCAATTAGCTTCTTTAAAAATTCTCTTTCCCTTCCTCCGCTTCCATCTCTTATTCTCCTTCCCCTTTGAAAACATCCTCCTACTTTCTACTGTCTATCTTTTGTTTTGCTCTTTAAAATACATATGATTTCTCATATAGAGAAACTGATATTTAAACTTTATCAGATTTATTTCACTTAATATTATGGTCTTTTATTTACCCTCAAATGCCTCATGTTTACCCTTCTTTATGAGAGAACAATACTTCAATGAGTTTCCTCATTACCATATTTTATTTATTTATTTATTTTTTGAGACAGGGTCTTGCTTTGTAATTGAGGCTTGCCCTGAGCTCACTATTTAGGCCAGGCAAGCCTGGAACTCAGCAATCCTCCTGTCTCCTGGAATTACAGGTGTGAGCCACCATGCCCAGCACTGTGGTATGTGGTATCGATTGCTGGTGGGCGTGAGTCACCACACCCAGCACTGTATGTGGTTACTGGGATCAAACTCAGGATCTTGTGCTTGTGAGGCAGGCGCTGGAACCACTGAGCTAAATCTCCAGCCCATTACCACATTTTCTTAACTCATCTATTGATGAAGATATAAGCCACTTCCAAGAATTATCTGTTATAAATTTTGTTACTACACACAGTGTATGTACATATAACTGTAATATGATTAATTTAACCCTTTAGGGAAGATCCTTGGAAGAGGAGTAGCTGGGTTGAATGGAATTGTTAGTTTTAGTGTTTTGAAGAATCTAAAAGCAATAATGATCGAATTGTCTAAGGAATTTAGAAAAAATAATTATCTATAGACTCTGTCACTACAAAAGGCAAAAGAATTGTCTTTGTTTGAAGGGGAAATGTAAAATTTCTCCTGAGAGTAGAAGAGGTATAGAGAGAGCTTCTTTCCCAACTTTACAAGGAGGCAAAGCCAGAAAACAGCATGCACCCAGTCTTTCTTAACCCCATTAGCACAAATAAGTGAGAAGACAGCAAACTGACTGACATTTTGAATAGAGACACCTACAGGGAAAGACAGGAAAATATGAACTCCTGCCAAATTAATAATTTCCTGTACATTGTAGTTGTTTAGTCACATTGGAAATTTACCTCTTCATCAATGCTGAACTAAAGGCCTTTAATTAGGTTAAAATAGAGTGGGAAATGAGCAACAACCTTTGTTGTACTTAGGGTACTGAGAAGAAAATATGAAAAATACTACACTACCAGCAGAGTTGGGCATAGAATTTATATAGGAGTTAGACTTTTAACTTCAGGAGCAGAAAACATTAAGAAAGTAAGTGTCACCAGCCTATGA
>PVIC010031193.1:0-21466 GCA_004025085.1 Thryonomys swinderianus | reverse complement strand
TCTTTCTTTCTTTCTTTCTTTCTTTCTTTCTTTCTTTCTTTCTTTCTTTCTCTCTTTCTTTTTTCCTCCTCTCCTCTCCCCTTCCCTCCCTTACCTTCCCCTCTCCCTCTACCACTCTCCCTCTCTCCCTCCATCTCTCTCTTTCTCTCTCTCTGTCTCCCCCACCTCTCTGTGATAGAGATTGAGCCCAGGGTCCTGTGCATGCTAGGTAAATACTCTATTACTGAAGTACAACCTCAGCTCTTTTCATTTTATTTCTGTTTTGAGACAGTCTTGCTATGTTGTCCAGGCTGGCCTTGAACTTTCCATCTTCCTTCGTTGGCCTCTTGAGTAGCTTGGAGCAGGTGTGATCCACCACACCTGGCCAGACCGGTCACTCTTAAAGGCCAACCTCTTTTTCTCTATGAAATCTTTAGTCCCCATGGTGTTTAATAAACAGCTCCACCTGCCTGTTCCCCGTTGCTGCCTGACTGTCCTTTGTGAGACTTTTTCCAGGGCTCCAAGGGACAGAATAAAGCATGCACTAGCCCACACCTGACCTGTCATGAACTGGGGCTTAGCTTGAGCAATGCATTTCCTACAAGTGTTTGGATACCTTTTAAGTTTCAGTGCCTTGTCTGAAGACTAACACTAACTTTTCCTGAATTTTCTCCTCTCTGCATGGCATTGGTGCATTTCCCTTGCTAAAATCTAAATCAGTGTTGGTCCTTCTCTTTTCCTCACTCCACCCCCACATCTGATCCATGAAAATCCTGTTGGCTCCATGTTCGAATACACCCAGCATCTCATTGCTTGTCACCACCTCTTCTGCCTCCTCGTTCGGCCCCCCACCATGGTCACTGCACCATCGAAGCAGCCTCTGCGTGAGCCCCAGACGTTTCCCACTCCCTCCCAGCACACTTACACAGATGGATCATGTTCAAAACAGCTCAGACCACTCTCCTGCTCGAAACAGTCCCCTGGGAAATCATCTTAGCGTAGGAGTCCAAGTTCCTACAGCAAACCATATGGCCCGTAACAGGGCCTTCTGTTCCCTTCAACTTTAGCCTCTCCTTCCGCATCTGTCCGCTTCCCAGCAGGTGAGGCCATGGCTGAGGGTCTCTGCACACGCGGTTCCCTATCCGGACAGACCTTCTAAGACAAGTGCGTGTGCTGCCCCAGATTTCCCACAACCCCTCTTCAGTGTTAGGTTCCCCACCTGCCCTTCTCTAACCGTGGTATGAAAAACGAGAAGCCATCCCCACATGGTTCATCTTTGTATTTTTGAGGCTGCTGTGCTCTAGTTTTAAACTTTGCCACACGGTCAGTTATTTTATTGCAACGAGTCCACTCCCTGAGTCCACACTCAGCAGGCTCTTCTGGAAGGACTTGCAAATCAAACTGAGATGATTGAATTACATGGGTTATTAACCCGATTAAAACTCCCTCAGAGAGCAGCGGGGCCGTTCACATGCTTACCGGAGCGTGCACACAGTGGAAGCCTCACACCCGGGCAGCAGCCACAACAAGGTCACACGCCTGTATCTTCTCCACCACCCAGGCACGCTGAGGGTCCCGAGGCACAGATGGGCCACCGAGGTGTCACCGGCAGACAGGAAAGGCAGGGTCGCTGCTGTGCGATTAGCTTTCCCCACACGGGGACCCTGTTGTGCTTTTAGCCATGGTCAGGTGGGGTCAGACTGAGCTTCACAAATGAGCAGCCAGTCAGACACAGAGCTCCTGACTCGCGCGCTCCTCCCCTATGTCCCGTGTCATGGAAATCAGGTGCCCGTCCATCCTCTGCTGCTCGGGCAGGCCGGGCACCTGAGCTCCACCTGGCTTTCCAGTGGGTCTAACTTTCCTACTTACACACCTTACACACAAGTTGCAGCCCTCCCCCGGGTCCCTCCTATCCAGGAGCCAAGTGTCCCCCAGCAGCACCTCCCTTGACCACCACGTCTTCTGTCCCATCATGTCCTTCTCCTGCTGCTTTGTTTCCTGTCTGTCCTGCCCAGCTAGGAGAGAAGTGGAATTCTAGAGGGCATGATTTGTCATGTGTTTTCGTCACCCATGTACCTCGGCACTGCAGTGTGTGTTCAGCTCAGAGTCAACACTTCAAAACTTTTGCTAAAAAAGAACATGGAATTTTGAAATGAAATCAGATGGGAAGCTCACAGGGATGGAGGGACCCCGGGCAGGAGAAAAAGAGGAAAGTGAAAGCCAGCTTTGCGGCCTGTGCCCTGTCCAGCTGTTACCATCTCTTCCCTGGCAGGGGGTGGGGTGGATAGGTACGGGGGCCTCATTCTGAAACCAGACACATCACCCTTTTCTGGGAATGCTCACCACTTTTTCTACAGTCTCCCAGGAGCTGTTCTGTTGCCCATTTTACTCACAATAAAACTAGGCTTACATACCTTGAAATATTTGTTCAGTGAGTAAATAAATACTTTGGCAGCTATGCTGAGACTTCAAAGCTATGGTGAACACTGATACATGCATATCTTTCACCCCAATACAGGCCTTTAGCCTGTATCAGCCAACTCTGGCTGTTATGACAAATACCACATGACTTGGGCAATAGAAATTATTTCTCACAGTTCCGGAGGGTGAGAATTCCAAGTTGAAAGTGCTGGTCTCTGGTTCTTGGTGAAGGCCCTTCTTCTGGCTTCAAGGCATCTGTTTTATCAAAATGCTTACAGTCTTTCTGGTACGTGGAGAGAGATAGAGAAAGGGGGAGGAGAAGGAGGGAGGGAGAGAAAAAAGAGGGTGGGGGAGGGGAGAGGGAAAGAGAGAGGCCTTACAAATAAAATCACCAGTCCTATGGAACCAGAGCCCCACCTTTATGCCTTCGTTTTAATTACCCCCTAAAGACTCTACCTCCAACTTCAGTTGTGTTGGAGTCAGATCTTGAACACATGAGTTGAAGAAGAGGCAAGTTTCAGCCCAGAGAAGTCCTGGTGTTTTCCCAGCTCATCTATTTCATTTTTCCTTCTTTAATGTTACTTATCAACTCTTAGACAGAATGATAGATGTCCTATAAAATCCACACTTTATCTTTTGCTATTCTTTGCCTCCTTCACTCACTCATTTTACCTGTCCAACTCCCTTAGATATTTAAATGTTGACCACAGGCCAATTGGTTTCTCTGAAATTAGGACACAGACCATTGGATGTAAGGATATGTTTATGGAAGAATAGGGTCGAACATCAGGAATTGAGTCTGTCTTGGAGGATCATGGATTTATGAAAGCAATGATGATAAGTAATCTAATTCCCATTATTTATATATCAGTGGTTGGAGACTTTTAATCTAGTTTATTACTTAATGCCATTCAGACCCTCACAAGTTCTCCTTATTAAGCTAGATTTTCTTGATAGTGAAAAACTCATTGGTATTGGACTACAGCAAACACAAAGGTTAAAAGCAGACCCAGCCTCTATAGCAATGTTTCAAGTTTCTTTTAGTTGCAATCCATAGCGAGAAATTTTACTTTCAAATTCGGTATACTGTGATGCACTCTGACCCATCTGTCCCCTCCCATTCCATTCCATTAGTAATATAATGCTGATTATGACCCATGTAGTTGATTTCCCAAACACAAGTTTATTGTGACCTTTAGTTTGAAAAACACAATTCTAGTAAGCCACATTCAATATATTTTTGGTTTCCTTTCAGTTAAGAAACAGTTTGGTTAGTATGAAGGGGTTTTCCTCTTTGTTGGCTGGTTGGTTGTTTTGTTTTTTAAAACACATATATTTTTTAAATATATCAGTCTTGTATCTAGAGAACCTAATTTCATCTTCTTGCTCGGTGTGGTGGCATAGGTCTTTAACTGGACCGCCCTGGAGGCTGAGGCAGGAGGAGCACCCTGAGCTCAAGGTCAGTCTGAATTACAGAGTGAGGCCCTGCCTCAAAAAGACATATAATGTCACCCTCTTGGACGCTGATCTGCTAGACGTTCCTGGTGGGATGCTGGGAACAGGAGGGGACTGTGAGGCAAGGTCAGGGACTGTCCCTCTGCCATCCCATTCCTGGGCACTGCACGAAACCTCTCGGTACTTGGCTGGAGTGAGGCTTCAGGAGCGATTCGCAGAACTGCTCCCTGTGTTTTCCGACACTCAGGAATACGAGAGTCCAGCTCCGTTTGCCAACCGTCTGCTGTGAGCTCGTTCTCCCTCGAGAAGTACAATTTTTGCTTTGTTTGTTTTTGTTTCCTGGCTGTTTTCAGGTCACAGTCCCACAGTTGATTTGATGATTATGGTTTGAGGTCACTAAGGGGCTGATTGTAGAGAAGGAAGGGGAGGAAAGCAACCCAAGATTTTGTTGCACACCTCAGGGTGCAGCATGAGGACAGGGGAGCTGCAGAGGAGCTGCAGAACCCAGCCCAATTTATAGGGTACAGAGGCTTTCCACAAACACAGGAGTGGAAGCCACTAATGGCTGAAGATGAGTCACGTGCTGCCATCTATGGGTAAGACTGTGACACTGCGGGGCTTGCGTTCCGGCAAGGGACGGCAGCTAGTTCAAAAAAGTTTTGAAGAAATTAAAGTTCATTTCACCTATTCCTTACAATTCTGTTTCCTAAGAAGCCTGGATCAAGTTAAGGAATCCGTGGAAGGAGTGACCCCTCTTTCACCCCGAGGACACTGTCTGTAAAGGAGACCAGAGGGGAGGGGGAATTCCCACTCGCCTCACTGCTGCCCGAGGGACGCACTTCCCCTTTAGGATGGGCCCGGAGGAGGGGTGTCCGCCCGCAGGGTTTGAAAGAACGCACTGTTCTCCTCCTTTAGATCTCTCTGGTTGCTTCAGGAGGCTTCTAAGATTACCGTAGGCTGTGGGGTAAAGGGCAGCTTTTAAACAAAACAAAATAGTTCCTCTCTGTATTGAAGCCTGTTGCTGCCCAGTACTCTCCCGACTGGGTTGCAGGAGGGGAAAGAGGATAGCAAAGACCAACCACCTCCATTTTTAGAGAGACCCTTTTTATTTAAGGAAAGAAGCCGAGCCAGAGAAGTGGCCCCGCAGTAGAGGGTTTGCCTGGAATACCGGAACCAGAGTGAATAAATGCACTCAGGTCTGAATAGAGTCAACAAAACTGTATTTTAAAAGCTTATATTTAAAAAATGGTCATTTTCTGATGAGCAAATGCAATGCAATCATTATAATTGTAAGATTTATTTAAACTATTAAAATACAATAGCCATGGTTCTGATTTATATACGTAAGTATGCACATAGCATGTGCGTGTGCGTGTGTGTGTGTGTGTGTGTGTTAAACGTGGCATTACACATTGTCAGGAGGTACACAAGCTCACTGGAGAATCCCTGCGCCTGACATCTAACCTTGTTTGGTCATTTAACCAAGAGTGGAATTTATAGCCAGATGGTCTGCGAGTGCTCTTCAGGTCAAAGGTCTATCTTATCCATTTTCACAGGAAGACCCCGCCCCACCAGCCTAACATGCCTCCCTCACCATACTGCTGACCCGGCCTTGCGTTACACTGTTTAGGGAGGAAGAGGAAACCAATCCACATATACTCAGCACAGAAGCAGTTTTCTTCCTGCATTGTAGGTCTGCGGCTGACTGAATCCAGGACAGCAGAGCCACGGACCCGAGGGAGGCTTCCAGGCGCCCCAGTGTATGTGTGGTGCCGTCTCTCTTTCCTTTCATTCCAGAGTCTCAGCAGTCTTCGCCCCACATCTCCTCAGTGGACTCTTGATGTGGAAGAACAAGGACTCTCCCTACTGTACCCTATACACCCACATCTATTTCCGGGGCAGTGACAGATCTGCCTAACTTCTCCAGCATGTTTGCTTCTTAGGACCATTTTGGGCCTTCAGAAAGGGTGGAAGGGCCATAGATTCCATAAAGACTGAGCCGGACTGACACGTGGCCACCTTGTGAGAGGTGCTCTGCCCTGCTGTGTGCAGCTCCCCTTCCAGCCCTGCCCCTCTGTTACCCGAGCTTCTCTGGCAAGCTCTCTGGATGGATCAGAAGGGTGCCCCTGCTTCTCTCTTAGATGCGCACCCTAAACCCCAAAGCCCTTCCCCAGATCCCAGCTGTTTATGGAAAGACAGAAGTGCTGCTCTTTGAAAGACTCTGAGCGTCTCCTTACTGCATGATTGTGTCTTTATCATCTGCATTCAGTATTTTCCTTGTTAATTTAAGAAATACTTTCTTGTTGATGATAATACTGATGATGGAAAACTGAAAAAAAAGTTCTTAGATGCCAAAATAATGTTTGGCAGAAAATCTTGGGAAACTCCCCAGCGAGTGGGAAAATTACTGGGTTTTGTACCAAATGACAAACTTTCACTGACTCGAAGAGGAGCGTTGTTAGTTGGGTTGCAAATGGGAAAAGAAGCAAAACAATATTTGTTGTGAAATAGTATCTAAAATGTGTGGTTATGTGGAGACAGAATCAGAGCTCCATGTTCCATATTACAAAGGGCAATCAAAACTTACAGTATATGTACAGTAAAAAACAAGTTGTCTGGTGTGATGGTGCATGCCTATAACCCAGCACCAAGGAGGCTGAAGCAGGAGGATCCCACTGAGTTTAAGGCCAGCAAGGGGGTACACAGTGAGTTCAAGGCCTGCCTGGGCTACAGGCCTTTTGTTTTGGTCTCAAAAAACCAAAACAAAAAACAATGATTATAGTCACAATGCTACTATAGACACAATACTACTAATCCCCCTTCAAAATCTTCCCACTCACTTAAATCACACTTATCTCATCCCTCTTGCCACTTCCTGAAGCTGTTCTGGAAATTTTCTTTATGTCTTTACAAGGTGTGACCAAAAATATGGGCTATCCTGCTGCCAAGTATCATCCCACAAAAAGGCAGGCTTGTAAAAAACATCACAGAATGTCTTCATCTATCTTATTCAATGGATCTGGCACCATGTAGCTTCTGTCTCTTCCCAAAGTCAAAATCACCATGAAAGTGAAATATTTTGAATCTCTTTGCAACATCAAGACAGCAGAACTGAAGACATGAAGAAGGAATTCTAGACCTGCTTCAGAAAGTACCAAGACCTGTGGGATGTGCTCAAATGGAGGGGAAATATTTTGAGGGAGATTACTAGAAATGTGTAAAAAAAAGTTTATGTTTAATTATGTGTTTACTATGTATTTTGATTACCCTTTGAAAATCAGAGAAATCAAAATTCAAAGAAAGGGCTCCTCAAAAAAAATCATGCAATGTAATTCTTACATAGGGACTAACACGACAGTCATTGTTTTATCTGAGGCATAAATAGCATCAGAATGAGGGTTTAACTCACATCTTCGGTTCTGATTTGTGATCCCATGTCATCAACCTGTTGTAAAATGAAAAACTGGACAATTTAGAATATTTTCTAAGTGTGAATCAGTTCAATGTAAAGACTTATCTTTTACCTTAAGGTTCCTTTTTAGACCTACTTTTTTTCAGTGATAAAATCTTGCCTCTGTGAGGCAATAATGACCCCAGAAGTATTTGGACTTTTGGGGGTTTTCTCAATGCCCTTATTTTGGCAACCCCAAAGCAATTCATCACCACAGCCCCTTTTCTAGAATAAACACAAGTCTGAGAATCAGTAAAATGGAGTACCTGTATCCAAAGAGCAAAAGACATTTGCTTGTTCCCAGAGAGCTAGGCAGGATCCACAGGCCTGCTGGGCAAAGGAAGACAGAGAGACTCGCTCAGAAGTCATCTTTGTCAACAAAGGCAGCCAACACCTCACCCCACGCTCCTCTAGAATGTCCCTCTTTCTTCCTCTTCATTCCTTCTCTCTGGGAATCAGAATTTTCAGGCATCCTTGGGCATGACTGGTATGAGGCCTCCTGGGTCGCTGCATGTATGCAGGCAGCATGGGAGCTGGACTCTGAGGGCTGTGTTTTTCTCTGCGCTATGTCCCACCTAGAGAGCATTAGCTATTCCTTCTCCATGACTCTGAAGCATTTTGCTATGGGAAAGAGCGTGAAGATCTAAGGGAAGAGTTTCAGATCATGGCAGGAGCTAAACTCAAATGGTTCCTCTGCTCTGTGCCTGGCCCGGCTCACTCTTGCCCCTAGGACAAGGGAGGCCCAGTTGCTAGAAAAGTTTCATCAGGCTGGAGTTCCACCGCAATGCCCTGGAAGACCAGTTTGACCAGACCATTCGGATTCCAGCTCACATTCAGCAGAGGCCTCTGCGGCTATCAAAGGATCCATCTGCAGCTCCTCCCCTGGTCCCCAGGAGCCCGGGGTGCCCGCCCAATCGTGGGGCTCCCTCAGCTGCCATCCTGCCCTTCACCCTTCACAGCAAGAAGGATAGCATGGGCTTTTGAAAGAGGAAGGTGGCAGGGAGAAGTCCTAGAGATCTGAGTGTTTTCAAGGGAAAAGGAAACCAAAACAGGAAAGAAAGATGTAGTCGGCACTTACCAGTATATCCTCCATTTTGGGTTAGATTTCTTCTCCTCCATTGGGCAGCCTCATGGTTGTGTGTCACTGTCAGTAGCCACTGTGGAGACAAAGGGCAGATTTATGATTTGTATTTTCTTCTGGGGCAATCAGAGCTTTGCGAGTGTTTTTTGTTAAAACCTGTGACACTGCTTGACCACACCAGTGCCTGTCAGGTAATCAAGAGTAGCGCAAAGCTTGCCCTTCATTTTTGATATTTTACTGCCTTAAAGCATCGAGAAAAGCCAACAGAGCAAAGCTCATTAACTAAATGTACTAGGGTACCTTATCCCCCTTTATGACGGAGGACACCAAGATTACGAGAAACTCATGTAATTTTCAGGAGTCAGATGGACAGCTAATTACCAGGCTTCACAACATCCGTCTCCTCGGAGTGATGCCTCAAAGTTTCCAGCCATTGTTTCCAACTGGTTGTCACCTGGGACTCAGGAAAAGCAGAGTTGCCCATGACTGAAGGCCTCAAAAACAGGCAAAGGCGATCATTACATGCAATGGGAGCCTTCCCAAGAGCCAGGAGGTTTCTCTCGAGCCACAAAACCAGGGCTGAGATCATGACTGCCCAGACCCTGCCTGCCTCTGTGAAATCTTGGTAGCTGACCTCCTGCTTCTGTAGTGGCTGGTCTGAATCCCTGCTTCAGAATGTGCCCCTTCTCAGCTGGAGTGCTTTCCTATCTTTGCTCTTCCCGTTCAATGAAAGCTTTCACCTACAAATTTATTATGCTTATTTTTAATTCCCATTAAAACATAGCGGTAGATATTTTTTCATTGGGATGGACTACTCTGATAAGGTCGGCTCTGGCCAAGGATCAGGCTGCTTTTGCATCTGGACTAGGGCTTGGACTCTTTCAGGAGCTAATTTGGAAATGCTGGGACTCTAAGAGGAAGGAGGGGCCTCCCCAGGGACCAGGGTCTAAGATAACACGTTGGGTTCTGAGGCTCTCACATACTTTCCTCCTTTCATCTTCACAATTCATGATGGACTTGTTTTACAGAGAAGGTGACAGCCAGTCTGAGCATTTCAGTAACTTGCTCCAGGTCCCTGGGTGAGGGAAGACAGAATGACCGTCTTTGACCCAGGAACTCAGTTCCTCCAGCCTCCTTAGTGATCTTTTCCCAACACCACGTTTCAATGTATCTGGCTAAGCCCTGGGTCCAGGGGGACAATTGAGCAGAGGAGCTTCTGAACCACAATGTGACACAAAAAGAATCTAAGGGGGCTGGAAATTTAGTTCAGTGGTTCCAGCGCCTGCCTTGCAAGCTCAGGGTTCTGAGTTCCATTCCTGATAATCACATACAATGCTGGATGTGGTGACTCACGCCCACCAGCAATCAATACCACATACCACAGTGCCATGCGTGGTGGCTCACACCTGTAATCCCAGCACTCGGGAGGCAGAGACAGGAGGATTGCTGAGTTTGAGGCTTGCCTGGGCTACACAGTGAGCTCAGGGCCAGCCTGAACTACAAAGTGAGACCCTATCTCAAAAAAAAAAAAAAAAAGAATCTAAGGGACAGAAGGAAACATTCCACTGTGGACACAGAAAGTGGCCTCAAGAGTACCAGGCTCCCTATGGCCCTTTGTTCCTTAAAGTTCAGAACTAAAAATCTGTACTGGACATAGGAGTCCCTTTGGCAGAGAGAAGAGTCTGTATTCCAATAAAAGCAAACAAACAAGAATTCAGAAACTTAGTCTTGGGGTGTATTTGTCCATCTAAGCCAATGAGAAGGTGAATGTGATGGATTTGAGTTTCTAACAATTTTTAGAACTGAGCAACACTGAAATTGTTTTCAAGACATCTTCATTCCGAAATCATTATTGTTGCTTCATCTTTTCACTGCAGGTAATATTAACTGGTGTCAAGTATTTTATGTTTAGATGTAGGAAAAGAAATATACCTAACAAAGTAAAAACGCACTTTGCTAAGGAAAGAAAGCATCCAGTGTCAGGGGTGCAACCTATGGCCTCACACAGCCCAGGAAATCCTCTGGCTTCTGCCTTAGGGATCTGAAGGTTGTTTACATTCCAGTGGAATTCCTGGGAAAGTCCAGAGCTCTCTGTGCTTTGAAAACAATGGCTTATGGAGATAAATTTCCACTGTGCAACCTGAGAGGGGGAGGCAAGGCCGGGGGTGCCTGGGTGGGACAGGGCTGGACCAGCATTCCTCGGAAGCCTTCGCCTGTTTGTCTCTCAAGCTGAAAACTAAAACCATCTGAAGGGCACCAGACGCCCTGCAGACCAGCCAAGCTTAGACGGAGATCACTGCTGGAACTCTTGCTTCCAGGAGCATCTATCACTAGTGATTTCTACACATTTTCTGATTGGCAGCTGCACCCACAGTCAGGTAGACACTTGTAAGATGCGCTGACTTCCTTCGTTCACTAGGGAGTCTGGAGACTGAGCCAGGAATACTTAGCCTCAAGCTACATGGAATCCTTCCTTTTGCAGAGCAGGAAGTAGAGACCCTAGAAACTCAATCAGTGTATTAAAGTTCCACAGTGGCAGGGCCGTGGCAGAGAGCCAGGTTTCATTTATGTACCCAGCACATACTAACCGAGCTCTGTGCGGCGTTCAGCAGTCAGCCCAAGCTGACAGTGGAGGCCACAGCTTTCAGCAGAATCACTTTATTCAGGAGTGAGTGACAGGGAATTGCAGTCTGTGGCACACAGGTGAGAACAAGTCATTGCTACATCTGCAGAGGCCCATGTGAGGGGAAGGTTTCTGCAGAGACAATCAAGTCTGTGCAGAACAAGGTCTCGGAACTGCTTCAGCCTTGAACAGTGTCTAGTGGTAAACCTTCTGATGGAAACACAGGCAGGCACGCAGTGTGAGTGAGGTAAATAAGACATCCGAAGCCTGCAAGACAAGGAGGACTTCTTGTGGGTTTCAGAAACTCTCCTGAGAGTTCTTCTTTCCAACACACAAATACTAACACCCACACTCCTCCCCCACACCTCCCTGGCTCTACTTTTTCCTGTTTGACAAGAGTGACTTCATCTTGATACTGGGAACTTTCACATTTAATTTTCAGGAAGGAAAAAGTAGGGAAGGAAAGTGTTAGTCAGGGAGGGCTGAATTTGGGAGTAAGCTCAGCCTCCGATTTTGTGAAGTTGGCTGTCTCTTGAGAAGGAACATCCGATTCTTATTTCCATTTGGAAGAAGGCAAGCATGGACATGTCATTCCTCTTGCCAGGTGTGGGTTTGGCGGTGGGCATGTCACCAGTCTTGGGCAAGCAAACCTGAAGGGAAGTTTGCCACAAGACTCGGGAATGTTTCCAGGAGTTTGAAACCAGAAAGTCGTCCATGTGGATGTGCTGCCTGGGGAGATGGGAGCTACTGTGTGGACAGGCTGAGGCCACCAGAGAACAGGGTCACCTGGGGCCTTGACACAAGGGAGCTGCTCGAACACTGGACTTGGAGGCCCTGCCACCGGCCTTGTAATACGGGAGCTGATAAAATTATCTCCCTGCTTCAGCCAGCTGAGTTAGGTTTTATATATTTGGTAACTAAAAACACCCTTCAAAGATATTTGCAGTCTTTGTGGCAGGTCATTATCCCGGTGTCCACCTGATGGCTCCTGTTTTCTCTGAGGAAAGTGGGGGGATGAGAGATGTGAGGGAAATGGAAAATTGGAGATCAGCTCCTTAGGAAAACTGAGGAGTGTTGATGATGTCAGAGATCAAGAGACCACAAAGGACCCACCTGTTTACCAGGTCGCTCTCCACCAGCTGTACTTAGCGGCCCAAGAACAGGGATGAGAATATGGGTCAGTGCGTTGCATCAGGTGTAGGGGTTTTCCAGCGGCGTGCTTTTCTCTCTCTGCTACATTACACTATCTGCAGGATGTCAGTGCAGTTGACAATATTAATAAATATCTACCATGCACAAGGCAGTCATAGGCTCCGGTAAATTTTAAAATAATATTCTGGTTTCCTGATTGGCCCCGATAAACTCAGAGGAAGTCCCAGTGGGTCTGTTGGTTCATAGAACTAAATGATCATCAATTGTGAGACTGCAGGGGCTCATATGTCTTTAAAGGTCTGGCAGAAATAAGAGGAAAAATAGTTCACAAAAGTACAATAAATCTTTGTGGCCTGCTTCTGAAAATTTTGGGGTAAAAAGATTGGTAACATGGGTATCACTGGTTCTACTCTCCCTTACTGAGTGCTCACCTGGCAGTGACTATTTCAATGCCAACTTGTTCTCTGGCCATTCAGTAGAAGAATTAGGGTAACAGTCACATGTACAGCAAAATGTAGAATTTACAGATGGTAGAGGAAGTTGTGAGAAGAAATACTCTCTTCTCACAGTCTGGTAAGCAGTCAGAACTCTTTCAAGAAAGCCCTAGGAGAAAACCCTTCAGCAGGAAGCCTGGACAGCATGTTTCAGGCCACAGCAGCCTCCTGCTAAGGCCTCTGCACAGGGCAGAGTTGTAAGAGGGAGGGCAGCCGAGGTTGGGACCATTCAGGAGCTTGAATTCAGTGTTGCTGCAGAGACAGAGGCTCCCAGGACCTAGGGAAGATGAGTCATGCAGTCAGCTCTGTGTTTTAAAAAGCAGCTGTGATCATTCAGAGGCTACACTGGAGAAGAGAAGCTAGAGAAAGAATGAAAAGGAGGCACTAGCTAGACACCTAGAAGGACAAATTCTTCCATCAACATGCCTTTAAAATGTCTTTGTTTACACTTCATCCCCAAAGCGTTCATGTCCACCATCTTTATGACCGTACCTTGAGCTGCCCAGAGATGTGCGCATCCACCATCTTAACCTTTGAACACAAGCAGAAGTAAGTCTGCCAGAACTGTATGCACACTTCAACAGTTTGCAGTACTAATAAATGTTGGAAGCTATTGGCCGCCACTTTGAAGACCTTTTGTACTTGTGGAGGCAAAAGTTAACTCAAATTAATCTTGTGATGTCTCAAGAAATTTGGTGTTAAAATATTTACACAAGGTGTTTTTTTTTTCCCTAATGTATACATTTGTGTGTGTGTGTGGGGGGGTGAGCTTTCTCTTGACCTTGAGCAGACTGCCCAGAAATTTGTTCACCATATTTCTTCCTTGAACCATGGAAGAAAGAAATGATGAAAGTACTTTCCTATATAGCTGCTTGTGGACGGTCAGGATAAAATCCCTGTGCTTCCTTTGTTAGGGCACAGCATTTGCCTTTTGCAGAGGATTCCCATGGTCTCTTTACTTAGTACAGGTAATAAAGTTTTCCCTGTTCTTTTATCTTCCACTGTGCTTTGTGCTCCCCAGAAGGGGAACTCATCACACTTGGCTATGAGAGAGAAGGTGCTTTGGCTCATGAGACACACATGTTAACATGAATGGAATTCAAATTAAATAGAATAGATTTTGAGAACACAGAAGCTGTAGACTATTACATTTGGATTTACAAGTATAGAAGCTTATTTCTGAATCCTAAGCTAAACTGGAATTGGGTTTGGGGTTCTTGGAATAGTGGCATAGTTGCAGAATTACAGAGCAATGAGCAAAATACATTTTTGAAAGATTACAATAGTGCTTGATTTGAGTGTTTTTACAAAGCTGTGAAAGAGATTCAAATGCATAACCAGAACCTTCTTTCTAAGACTCCTTGAACAAACCCAGCCTCTGTACATAATGAGGCAATTCTCCCCACCCTCAGTCTTAGTGGCTGTGTCTCTCTCAGAGCCCCGACCCATCAATCATGTGTCCTCCCTGTGCATCAGCATCTGTCAATCCTCTCAGAAGACCCTATCTTCTCCAGGTGGGAAATGGCACAAGCAATGAATGGTTCCTCTTTGATGGGCTGGAGAAGGAAGATACATGTACAGAAATACTAAGAGACTCCTAAGGGATCTCTTGTATTCCAAACATACTTTTCCTTACCTCTGTTGTGGAGCAGTATTCCAATTATGATCAGGTCAGTCACACAGTCTGTAATTCCTCTTTTGGCTTGTTTTCTCAGGTTTGAGAAGCCTGTAGTGCCCTAGAAGAAATCTTAACTTCAGATCAAGGGAATTGTCTTTGCGTCTCATAGTGAGAGCATTTCTGGTTCTGGAGTAAAGATCTCTATGATCTCTAGGCTAGCAGAGCCGAGAGTCACAGACACAGGAAGCAAAATTTTGTTGGCGGGCCACTAGGGGTAATAGTGAGTGGTACCACTCCCATTTCTACTCTTGGACTCCTAGACCCATCCTAGCTAGAGGAGAAACAGCATTACATATTTAATCCTGATTCAAATCATATATAGTTTTGGGGGGAAACTTATAGGGTATTACCACTAGTGAGCACTGTAAAAGGCTATGTCACTCTTCTATTAACATAGCTACTTTAGTGTGGTGGGAATACGGTAAGACCAATGAGTTCTAGTAACATAGGCTTACTGCTCTACCTCATTTACTGGAAAGTGACTCTTGATCAGAGCAGTGCTGTGTGGAAGGCTCTGGTGAGAGATAAACTCTTCTGTAAGTCCACAGATAGTAGTTTTGGCAGAAGAACTTACATACAGGGAAGGTGGATCTATATTCAGCATCTCTTCTGGTGAGGATGAAACTCTCCTTTCCATGATGGAAGTAGTGCACAGAGTTAAATTGCTCTGAAGTAACTGGCTGGCACCCTGGGGAATGGTGACCTACAGAGGCTCAGTGTCTGTCTCTATTGCCGGCAGAGCTGTAGCCTAATTGGCCTTGGCTAATGGAAGTCCACTTTGCCAAACCCATCTATAACTTCCACCCCTGTCACCATGGTTACTTTGTTCATAGACCCATTGGGCAATGAATGACAAGGCTGGCTGGTGAAAGGGGCTGATTGGTATCCACAGTCATGTGAGAGACAAACATCTTCACTATTATTTTTGCTCACTCATGGACAACTATCGAGATATCTTTTCTCCACATTTATCACGAGTTGTTCAATCATGTTTCTTCTAATCCCTAACCACCCAGTAAAAACATTGATTATAACCCATGAATTCCTATATTATCTTATTTCTCTTTCCAGAACACATTCTCTTTTCTTTCTATTCTTTTGTTCTATTTGGGTCCTCAGCAGATTAGATAATAACCAATGATATTGGTAAAGATAATCTTCACTTGTGAGTCAACTAATTCAAATGATAATCTCTGGAAACTCACTCACAAACATACTCAGAAGCAATTATTTACTAGGTGTCTAGACACCAGAGCATTCAAACAAATTGATATCCAAAGTTAATCATCACATCCTTGATGACTTTATACACAAAAGTATATTTTTTTTCTCTGGATATGCTGCCTTGGGTAAAAGTGGAGGGAACCCAAATGGGGGTGCTGAAATGTCTAGCTCATGGGAATAAACCCTGAAATGGAGTTGGATGATACTTGGAGTCCTAGATGGTAAGTATGTCTTATAAGTCACATTATTCCTGTGATGTGATGAAAGATACTATGAGCATACATCTTCTTTTTTCTTTTTTTGAGACAGGTTGTCCCTGTGTAGTTCAGGCGAGGCTTGGACTCATCATGTAGCCCAGGCTGGCCTGGAATTCATAGTGATCCTCCTGCTTTAGTCCCCGAGTGGTGGAATTACAGGCATGTGCCACCATGCCAAGGTTACTATCAATATTTTAAAATTGAAAAAGTATCACAGTAAAAGACACATTGCTTTTAGTTCACTTCAGAATACTTGCTCTTGCTTCAAACACTTATCCAGTCATTCACACCACTTTCTGGAGCAGCTCTGCAAATCTTCTTTCATGAATGACTTTTCATGGCTGCCTCCATGTTTTGAATTTATTCAAAATTTTCACAGCCATTGCTGCCACATAAAAATGTTGCAGTCTGTCCCCATAAACTTTATTTGTCAGATCTGGCATTGTATAATTTGTGGATCATTCCCCCAAGTCAAAGTGACCATGAAGGATACATTTTGAGTAGACTCAGGACATTGAAGCAACCGTGACAGGACAACTGAGGACACTTAGGAAGGAGGGCTCCAGAACTGCTTCAGAGAGTGGAGAGAATAAGGGGATAAGTGTATCTGAAGTGAGGGGAAGGACTCTGAGGGGATTAATAATAATGTACCTTAAATACTTACTGTATTTCTTGATCACACTGCAAAGATTCATGACATTTCTCTTCCATTGCTTTTATTAGACATTTCTTGCGGATGGGTAGACATTCAGAAGCCCTTAAGCCCTGTTTTCCACGTAGATGAGGATGTAAAGGAGAGAGGAATGGCTGGCTGAAGCATCGTGGTGGTGGCAACAAGAAAAATAGATTCTTAATTCTCTTGCTGATACCAGAAAATCAAAATATGTTATGTCACAATTAGGGAAAGTGGCTTTTGTTTCAAATGGCATAAAAGGATAGCTAGAAACCGTGTGGATTTTTGGATGGAGAACAAGGCCTGACCATGGTAAACTATGAGATTCTGTATTCCTCTCTGTGCCCTCCCACCCCACATGCTCTTTAGGATACTCTGGTACTGATGTTGAAGTCCGTGTTATTACTGGGAATCTCTTTTCCTAATCTTTTCTTCACTGAATCCCCAGTTCCACAAATCAGTGAACTCCCCCGGTTAGGGGACCCTGGAGTGTGCAATACTGATCCTGAGCTCCCTGTGAAACCCAGTCGCAACATCTAACTACACAAGGAGAAAATCAAACATCAAATTGCCAGAAGCATGACTTTCCTAAGTTTTTCTAAGTATCCTAAAAGTATCCTAAGTATCCTGTCGTCCCCATCGTCAAAATGTTTTCTCCCGTAGTAGTAGGCTACTCCCCAGCAGTAGGCTCGCCAACTCTGTGAGCCACAAAGATAAACCCAGAGCACACACTAAGGGTGAGGAGACACAGCCTTTCCCAGGTTGAGGGAGGAGCGCTTAGCTGTCACAGGGCCCTTAAATTCTAAGGCATTCCCCTCTTCTTCTTGTTTCTTGGAGTGGTTTCTCAGACATAGTTTCACCCACACAGAACTGCTGATGTTTTTTCCTGACCTTTCTACTTCGGCAACTTCCAAATAATTTTCCTCTGCTGTGGGACCCCATGCTTATCATCCTGCTCACATCTGTGCTGGCCGCCACTTGGCATGGGCTGGTGGGGAGTTCCATGCCCGTTTCCTACACGCCTCTGATGTGCTTCCACATTGGCTCAACGCAGCCAGCCTGGGAACAAAACATTCCACCCAGTGCTGACCTTTGATCACCACTGGTGGAGCTGGCCTCCCTCTACCTTCCAAATTTCACACAGAGAAATATTTCCTTGTCTGTAGGGGATTCTGACTACCGCAAAAGAAAAGCTTGTCTTGGGGCTCGTGTGGCCAAGTAAAACCAAGAATGTGCTCCATTCTAATATGCAGTTGTTGATACATTCAGAGAGCTCATGAGATTTGGAAAAATAAAAGTTGGGGAAACACTGACCTGCAAGATGGGCATTCTAACAGGAATGCAATTCAAACTGTTAAAATAGACCAGAACCTGGTACTGCAGGGTCAGAGAATGTATAAATTATCATGTTTGGATTTGTAAGCTTAAAAATTTATTTCTGAATTCTTCCTGAAGTTGGATTCTATGTGAATCTTTGGAATTGTGTCATGGCTGCAAAATTATAGTTAAGTGACCAGTAGAAATGCTTGAAAGTTTCCTTACGTGTTTACACTGAGTGGAAGAAGGGGACTTGCTTTCAAGATTTTCAATAGAGAACCTGAAAATATTCCATTAACAGTCTCATCTTTTATCAGAGACTATATCTGGAATTATTGCATTTTACTATTGTGTTTTATTTTTGAGACAGGGTCTTGAAATACGGTTCAGCCTGGCCTTAAACTCCTTATGTAGCTCAGGCTACTAATGAACTTGTGATCCTCCTGCCTCAGCCTCCCAAGTGCTAGGATTCCATGTGTGCTCCATTGTGCCTGGCTCATCAAAGACTATTTGAAATTGGCATTTAAACATGCTACAGCAGACATAAACCCTTCTGGAAGAATCAGGAAGGGTGTGTGTATGTCAGATGTGAGTTATAAGCAAGTTGTGGGTAGCATCTGGGAAAATTGGGGTCAGTAGGTGAAGTCTGAAGGTGACCTATTTGGCAAAAGACTGCAGACGTAGGTGAGGAAGGCCCAACAGTGGAAAGTTGTGTTCCTTCCTGTATCTCCTGCTTCCTTCCTAGTCACTTAGGAGATGCACACTTGACAGTGTGTCTTCCTGACGGAGAGCTTTCTGAGTGGCTCTTAGAAGGGTGGTCTGAGCTGTCCAAGTCAGCTTCCCCTGAAGAGGACACAGCACAAGGTGGAAAGTGAGCCAGAAATGACAAGGGCAAGTGGGCCATGCAGTTACGCCTGCTAACACATGGGGTTGCCCTTCCTGCAGCGCAGAAGTAAGCAAAGGCAAAGAAGCTTCTAAGTGAGAGAAACACTTTGGCTCAGCCCTGATTGGGACAGGAAAGAAGAGCAGTGATTATGGGGCCCCAGACACACCACTTGACATCCCAGGCGTTGTTGAGGGAACTCTGGCTTGGCATCTGCATGAAACTTCTCTGCTCGTGTTCCCTAGAGTTGCTTCTATAGGATGAGAAACATTGTCCCTGGGCATAGAACGGGGCTGTGGGTTTTTTTTTTTTTTTTTTTGAGACAGGGTCTCGCTTTGTAGTTCAGGCTGGCCCTGAGCTCACTATGTAGCCCAGGCAAGCCCTGAACTCAGCAATCCTCCTGTCTCTGTCTCCCGAGTGCAGGGTTGTGTTTTGGAGTAGGAAGCCAGATCCAAGGCAAGCTAAGCACAGTGGGTAGAGAACGTTCTCCATATTTAAAAAGACTTTTTCAAGTTGGTAATTTTCAATACCTGACCAGATGGAGGAAATGATAGAAATTTTGGCCCAAGTGAAAGCGGTGAGAGGCACCATGCAGGGACAGAGGGGGGTTTCTTCTGAGCTGGACTCATCCTGGCTAAAAGCAGAAGCTGGGTAAATTCTACCCAGCTTACCTGGCTGGACGTTGACTCTCCCAAAAGGAACAAGAACTGAAGAGAGGAACTTCTACCTTGGATAATGAGAAGCAAAGAGAAGCAGGTTGATGAACTGAAGGGAAGTGAGGGAAAGGTGAAGAGGAACAAGACAGACACCTCCCATGTGGCCATTAGATGCTGGTGTCACTCAGAGGACGGAGTCCCTGTGCTTTTATTCACCTGATGATGCTGGATTGAACGCAAGCCCAACTCCGCTCAGGCTGCAGAGAAGTAAGTCTCTGGCCTTTGGTCACAGGTTCTCAAGGGCTGCAGGCTTCTAGCAAAGTCTTGACTCATGCGCTGCCATGTTACTCCCCTGAGAACTCTGAGGGAAAAAAAAAAATGTGTACCCTCTGAAGAGTGCCAGGCATTTCAACTAGACCTGGGACTATGCTTCTGGATGTTAAATTAAAGCTCGATCTGAGAGTAGGGTTTCAACTAAAAATAGAGTTGATTTAAAAGGTTTGGGTGACTAATGATCTCCACAAATAACTCACCTAGATGACAGCTGGAGTGATGGGGCTGATGCTGGTGAGGCTCGTGAGGAATTCAGATCAGATATGAGAAGGAGACCCAGGAGAGGGAGGAAAGCTGCTAAGCAAGGGGCAATGTGCAAGTGAGGTTACAGCCAGAACCTGGACTGCTTAGGTTTAGCAGGAACTGAGGCTTCTGGAAGTGCCCAGGTGAAAAGTGGGGGATTCTGAGCCACCGTCAAAGCAGGAAATGAACAAGAAGGCGAAGACTGACTGTGGGATTCATGGTGTGAAGTCAGGAGAAAATTGAACTTCTGTCATTATCAGTGAGAATAATGCTCAGGCTTGTGATGTTGGCCCAGTGTTCCTAATGAAACAGGAGATAGGAGGAGGCAGCACTGGCTTGCGAAATGAGGGGGACCTGTTAATCACCAGATCCCAGGGCAATGCGAGAACTTGAATGTAGACCTGCTTGCAAGTTCCCTAAAGATGTGGACTATGTAAAAGAAGACCCAGAAGCTGATATCCTACAATATCCTGCAACATTTCCTGAGACACTGTGACTGTTTTTGCTTTTATCCTCTTTTTCTCTTTATTTGGCCCAAGTTCACTCTACACAGCTGGTTTCCTCCATATCCATGCATCCTGTACTTCTCAAATAAACTTTTGGCTCTATTTAAGGCTTGGTTTATCCAACTCTATGTCTCAGGCAAGAAGTGCATGGAATGGTTTTGATTGGTGAGACATTTCTAAAAAAATTACCAGATTACAGTAATAGACTCTTTATGTCTTTGTCTGTTCCTACTTTGTTGGATATACACTGAAATGGCCTTTAAACCAAAGTATCTCTCTGAAACAGGGTCTTGCTATGCAGTTCAGGCTGGCCTTAAACTCATTATGAACCCCAGGCTGGTCTTGAACTCAGGAAAATCTTCCTGCCTCAGTTTCCTGAGAGCTGGAATTATAGGTGTTCACAGTCACAACTGGCTAGGTAATAGACTCTTAAAACCTACTTCATTACCTGAAGGGAGTTTTAGCCTCTTGTCTGAAACTAATGAACTTCCTAACTAGAAAAGTGCTGAGAAAGATGACAGTGCAACATTATTTTATGGCATGGAGGAACAACAGAGGTCACCCTAAAGGTAGAGCTTGGCAAATGATCGTTTGGATTTCACAAAAGCAAGATAGTGAAGTCTACATACTGTTGTCTGGTAAGTTCAGTGCAGGCCAGAAGCACCGCATGTAGATTCAGGGCAAACCAGCCAGAAGGGACCTGTTTCAGCTTTTCACAGTGTTCCTCATGCAGACCAGAGGAGAGCTACAGGCAGGTGGCACTGAGTCGTTAATACTGTGGAGATGAAAAGGAATATAGGGTGATCCATTTAGGTGCAAATGGAGACATCTGGAGGATATACTAATAAGTGAAATCAATAGATCACAGATAGACATTTCCCGGATCTTCTCTTTGGCATGAACACCTGTAGATGCAAATGAGTTCTAGAAAGTAGGACAGCTTTTATAGAGTGGAATATTTCTATAGGAAACTTGGTGTGGGAATGTGATGAGGGGAAGGAATAAATATGATACAGAAAGAAAATAAAAGAGCATGTATA
>PVIC010031192.1:0-21470 GCA_004025085.1 Thryonomys swinderianus | reverse complement strand
CAAGTTTCCTATAGAAATATTCCACTCTATAAAAGCTGTCCTACTTTCTAGAACTCATTTGCATCTACAGGTGTTCATGCCAAAGAGAAGATCCGGGAATTGTCTATCTGTGATCTATTGATTTCACTTATTAGTATATCCTCCAGATGTCTCCATTTGCACCTAAATGGATCGATCTTGTCATTCTTTATGGCAGAGTTTTACATACTTTCTTATACTAATACAGAGGAAGAAGTAGGGCAGCCTAAGAGTCTTCTACTTCTGGGTGTTGGTTCTGACAGAAAGGTAGAAGAGGATGTGGGGACTAGAGGTGAATAGAGGGATCTAGGAGTAGATGGCAAAGCAGAAGCTAGATTCCCTTTTCTGTACAGATGTAAGCAATAGTGAGAGCAAAACCCCAGAGAGTTGGGCAGATTTAGAGCCAGCAAAGTAGGAAAATAAGAAAAAAAAACCTGTTATTTCAAAATGAAGGAATAAAAAGAGTAACAACAGCATCAAAATCAGCAATGACAACATATCGAGCTAAACACATTAGTTAAAAAGAAATATCCCTCAACTTTTATCTTGCCTGGTCTGTCTCCGCACAGCTCTGGGTGGAGTGGGG
Organism: Thryonomys swinderianus; assembly: GCA_004025085.1. Lineage (NCBI taxonomy): Eukaryota > Metazoa > Chordata > Mammalia > Rodentia > Thryonomyidae > Thryonomys > Thryonomys swinderianus. The sequence goes on along the minus strand of PVIC010031192.1, from coordinate 20,866 downwards.
ACCGGCCTGGGTGTTGCAAATGGCACTGGGTCCGGTCGGCAGGCCTGAGTCCTCACCGGGCTGCGCTGGGGGGGGGGGGTCCACCCAAGGTCGCAGATGGCCCATCTTGCTTCATTCTTTAAATCTCATGTTTTACAATACAAAGATTTTGCTATGTGATATAGTAAAATTCATATTCTATAGAAATATATTCATTATGCTATGGTATTATTGCTTATAGTGAATGTTGTGATGCACCCAGAATTAACTTTTGATAGAGCATAAAATGCATAATTTTCTAGTAATAATTATCCATAAATAATACTTAATAATTTCTATTTCTTCCTTTGATTTTAATATCAACTGGATTATACAGTGCAAACTTCTGTTTGCTCTTGTTTCTGTTTCATTTATTTTTGTTTATTGATTTCTCTATCTAATCAACTTTGTTATTCATATTAATAATTCAGGAGAAAATCCACTTTCTATTATACATCTTTTTAAAGATATTTTTGTTCTTTTATATATGAATGATTCCCTAATTTAAATAAGTTTTTCCAACTTCCAAAAAAATTGGCCAAGATTTTAGTTTAAACTACATTAAACTTGGGAAAATGATATTTGTGCAATATTGAATCTCCACATCTAATAGTAAGGAGTAATTCTCCTATTCCACTTTATTCCAAATAAATACTAATTTCAAGTTTTCTATTTTGTATAATAGTACATATATAAGCACTTCCTTCTTAAATTTATTCCTAGCTTTATCATAATGTTGTTGAGTCATAAAGTTTTACCTTTAATCATTTGTTTTGATAAAAGTTATATAAAAGTGCATATGTATATATGGTATACATGTGTATATGTGTATATATATATGGCAATATAAAAGTATATATATACAATATATATATATAAAAGTATATATATACATGTGTATATGTATACACATATGTATGCATATATATGTGTAATATATATATACACACATATGTATATATGTATGTGTATATATATGTGTGTGTGTAATGTATATATACACATATATATGTATGTATATATATATACGTGTATATATATATGGTGATATAAAAGTATATAGGCAAGTTATTCACTTCCATACTATTTCAGTTTTTATCACAACTCTTGCAGAACTCTGTCAGAGTTCTTCTAGCATTTTATTGTTGAAATTACCCATGTTCATGAGGAAAACATAGACTTTGGTCTCTTCATAATATCTTACATGTTTCATAACTTCTCCTAGGTTCTCGTGGAACTCTTTTCATATGAAGCTGGGCGTGTCTTCCACTCAGAAAACTATTTTATACCTTCAAGAATTCTTGTTCTTCCAGTCATTGATTCAAACTTACCAATTATGTAAATTGCAACTCAGAGCTGCTCTGTCTACTCCACCTTCGTCATCGGTCTCGTTCTGCCCATTTACTCTGTGGTCTGTTAGTTTCCTTGGATGATTTCCATTCAGTAATTAAAAAGTCCACAGTGTTAGATCTGTTGTTTCCAATCTTGTTATGCATTTTAAATTCCGAAATTTAATTGTTCTTTAATTATTTCATTTCCATGGGCTTCCTTTTACTTTTTGTTAACTTTCAAATAGCTACTGTTTTAACTGTCTTACAAGATTTGGTGCCATCTTCCTTTTCTTATGTCAAAAGCCATTCTTGTCTTACACTGTACTTTATTGAGATCATAAAGCAGTATTGCCCCAATATAATTTATTTCCTGTAGTAAATATATTCAAAAGTAGCTCTTTCCCTGGGTATTGAGTCCTCTGACCCTCTCCTTATTTAGGGCTCCAGAATCTATTCACAGGCCTCCTGCTGGCTGCTCCTCTGACACAGGCTTGCGAGGGTAAGAGCCAGCAAAGAGAGGAGGAGGATTCGCCTCCTGTCTCAGTTCCACCCATCTCCTTGCTGTTGGAAAGCTCTCAAACTTTAAACTGGAGAGGTTTGTTGATGACGATGGTGGTTTATTTTGTTTGCTTTACCACTTTATTAGTATCAAAACGAGACAAGAAATGAGTCACAACTATAAGCAGCTAAAAGCAACTCTGCTGTGTTTCTTTTCCATGTGTCTCAAAGGCAGCTTTCTATATCCACATTTGTCCTCCAGGACAGGTGAGCAGGATAGGTATGTAGGTGAGAGTTTCTCCTTAGGAAGCTGCGAGTTCGGGAGGAAACTGCGGAATCAAGGACAGACGCGTGGCTTTCGATTTAGTTCAGTGACACTGGAAAATCTGAACATCTGATTTTCTGCTGGGAGCTGCTCCTTGATCCCTAGCAGACGTGATTCTGCCCTGAGTCAACCCTTCATCACTCTCCTTCGCCACCTCAAGTAGAGCAGTATCCTCAGTGCCGCCCAATTTGCCCTCCTGACCCCCGTGTCTGACCTGGCCTCTCAGAAGGGGACGCTGGGAAACAGCTTGACGTGCTTTCCATCATCTTGGCCCCAATTGCTCCCTACCTTGCAGAAATTCTTTGCAGTTTCTCTCAGATGGCTGCTCTGTTCTCTAGTTTCCAGTACTAGCAACATTTCATCTCCTAGGTTTATATCTTTGGGGCCATTTCAAAATAAATCTTGAAAAGCAAAGAAGTAACAGGATTCCTTCAAGATCTAACTTACCCCAAAGTCTATCATTCAATAATTCATTTCCTTCCAGACCCCAAGTGTAGCAAGGATTTGCATTTAACCAATCCACAGCCTGTTCAGGTGAAAGTAATTTCCTGGATTTTTGTTGTTGTTGTTGTTTTGTGGTACCAGGGATCAAACTCACAATCTGCACTTGCAAGACAGACAGCGAGTCCACTGAGCTGAATCCCTGGACCTCCAACCTGTTTCTTTGGACTGAAAGAGCTTCCTAAAATTTCTCATTTCATATGTACACGTCCCTTTCCAATTTTGCTATAATTTGTAAAGAGTTAGTAGAGCAACTGCAGTCACCCTTGTTTTCTTCCAGGATTTCTATGGATTTGAAGTTAACCATCTCCTCTCCTAGAGGTCCCATACCCAGGTAAATTAAGGTAGTGATTACTATTTTCAAGGTCCACCTGGGACGTCTTTATAAGTCCCTCCCTTGTAACCATCATTTCCACCTGTCTTGCTCCTAGCAAATGTCAATAACACAGGCCTAAAGTGAGTTACTTTTCCCTGCCACAGAGACAGTAAGAATGTATTCATAGGGTTAAGATCACAGTCTATAGCTAGCTGCCGACCAGAGTGGCTAAGTGAATTAAGTAGCAGATCATGTATATGCATGTGAGGAAGCTGAGAACTTTCATAATAAAGTAACCTGGCTCATGATCTCAAGATACTTAAAAATTAAAAGAAATTCATCACAGTAGAAGTTTCAGTCATAATTACAAGGAGTAAAGTTTGAACAGAATGATTCCTCTGAGACTAATATTTTCAGAGACTAGTTATTATGTTATTATGCCATTCAGAAGATATGCAAAAATGTTTTTCAAAAGCACTGATGCCTCAGGCTGCCCTCCACAGTCACTTAAAATATTATAATTAATTACCTACCGGATGTGTAATAATATACCCAATTTGCTTCAAGACATGTTCTCTATCCTAAAAAAGATTTTGTTCAGAAGGAGTGGATGAAAGCTGTGACTGTTTACATTTTCCCTATAGCCAACCCAAATTACCCCAAGTGCATTCATAAGAAGATGTGTTCTGAGCAATTTCTCATATCTTAAAGTATTTTAAATGACATTAAGTAAGGAGAAAATGTCTTTTTCCCAGGACAATCACATCGTATAACCACAGAAGGTTCACAGAAAGAGGCAGAATCCGCTGGGTCTTTGGTGAAGACACAGCCAAGCTTCATCCTCATCCGATCTCTCCAGGAGTCATCAAACTCTGTGCGGAATGGGACCAGTGCTGAGCCTCATGACCAGTCAGCCGTGATTTCCAACCCGGAACAATGTGGCTGCTAGAAAAACTACAAACACCGTAACAACCATGCAATTAATGTTTAAAAAAGAAACTAGACAAAACCACCTCATCATGCTAAAGGATCAGTTAGAAGCAATGAAACCTGTGAAAAAAAGGTCAAAAGAGCTAAAATAGAAATTTCTCCTATGGAGAATTTTAATTTTTCAACCATGTGAATGTTCCCTGAGAACCAAAAATAAGCCTTATCAACTAAATTATTTGTACTCTCACATATTCATGCAGAGGAGTGGTTTACTCTGTAAATTAGAGATTGAGTTAGATAAATGCCACTACCAGACTGTCTCCACCGACCCTCTTCTGCCTGTTTTCAGAAATCTCCAAATACCACAAACCCAGGCTAAATGAAGTAAAGTAAGCATGGTCTTTGTAGCCCAATGGCCTCATGCCATGTGCAGGTCTGTCACTTTCAAGTGAGTGACCCAAAAGCTACTTGACCTCTCTGACAGCTTTCCCAAGGGTTTTTTTGTGAAACAAGAGCCACTGCATGAAAACTCAAACGATAGCATATAGGCCCAGTTCCGCGGGGCCTGTGCCATCACACAGAAAGGTCTACATTTGGTTTAAAGTTCTGCTGTAGCCTCTTCAAATTCTTAACCATATCTTTGAATTTGTGATTTGAAGGGAGGTCCAATGGACAACGGAGCGCTCATGGGAGCAGAGAAGAGACCCAGTCTGCTGTCCCCACGCCTCCTCCATTTGCATACTGTGTTGGCGGAGCACCCTGAGCTCAGAATTCCAATGAACTCAGGGTGCTCCGACAGACATAATGTTATGGACAGGGTAGCATCCTACAGCTGTTCAGACTAACAACCTGGGAGGTGTTTGAACCAGAATTTGCTTCCATTGCAAGAAGAGGCAACAGTATCCTGAGAATCGTGAAGATTCAAGGAACTTCTCTTAGTCATGCCAAGCATGTATGTTGGAAAGAAGGGAATGGAAAAGATAAGGCAACACACACCTACTTCTCTAATCAGCCCCACCTTACTCATAAGTCAAACAGAGAGAATTTCAGTAGGATGCTTACCAAAAAGGTGAAATAAAAAGTTGAACTAAGACTATGCAGCATTTCCACTGGCCTAGTAGAAAGAGATACACATTACCTTTGAAATACAGGTGAGCCAGTACCGAAAAAAATGCCTTAATTTTTACATTTATAATGAGCATTGCACATTTAAAGATATAACATCAAGTAGGAAATGAAAAAGTACTATGATCCAGCAAGAGAGGCTGCATAAAGCAGAGCCTTTATCTTTTAGCAGCACTATTAGCACACTGTTGTATAAGAGACCTCACATTTTATTTTGTAGCAGACCTTATAAATTATGCAATCAGCCCTAGTGACACATATTGAACACTTTTATAAAGTAAAGTCATTTTCACAATTAAAACCTTTGAGTAGCATTACTCCTATTTGCCTTTCCATCAAAACCACCATGAATGCTACTAATAGCACAGATTTCCATTTATTTCCAGATAACTAGCATAAGTACCTAATTAGTGAGAGAACCAGGTGAATTCTCTTACCGCATGTGTAAAGAAAATACTTCTGTAGCTGGGTATGGTGGCTCACGCCTGTAACCCCAGCACTCAGGAGGCAGAGACAGGAGGACTGCTGAATTCAAGACTTGCCTGGGCTACATAGTGAGCTCAGGGCCAGCCTGAACTGCAAAGTGAAACCCTGTCTCAAAAAAAAAAAAAAAAAAAAAAAAACTTCTGTAGAAGTATAAAGAGTTGGGAGACAACATATCACATCTTTCTGTTGATTCTTATATTTTAACCTGTTCTTGGTAACTCTTCTAATTTAGCTCTTGTGTCTGTTATAATAGTGATATTTTCATAATTATTCACATTAAAACACACTTTTTCAGGTATTTTGGTACACATTTATAATCCCAGGGCTCTGGAAGATGGAGACAGAAGTATAAATTCAAGCCCAGATTTGGAAAGGTGCTGACTTAGCAACGCCAATCTTCAAATAGAATGTAAAAATGTTTGGAGGATGTGGCTCAAAGTGAAGAGTCCAGACTCAGTCCACAGTACCACAAAAAGAAGAAAGAAAGAAAAAGAAAGAAAGAAAGAAAGAAAGAAAGAAAGAAAGAAAGAAAGAAAGAAAGAAAGAAAGAAAGAAAGAAAGAAAGAAGAAAGAAGCGTACTTAATGCTCTCTGTTTCTAAACATTTAGTAACAACTTTTATGAATATTTGTCTGACTTTAAAGATGTCATCAAACGTAGTCTCATCTTATGTATTGAAACACTTCCCAAATTCTTCTAAACACATATTTGTATATCTCCAACCTGAACAGTTTCTTCTTTTTACCCTTTACATAGCATGTTTATTTTTACTCATGTCTTAAATACTATTTATCTACTGAATATACATCTGTCATTTGGGGAACTATTTGCCCTGATTTTTAAAAAATCCATTCTTTCCCCCTTGGATATCTCCTGGCTTCTGCAAATGATATTTATTTTTCAGTACTGGAGATGGAACTTGAAGGTGGTTAAACTACATCCTCAGCTGTTTTCATTTTGTAAATTGTGAAACAAAGTCTCACTAAACTACTTAGGTTGGCTGTAAACTTTTGATCTTCCGGCCACAGCTACACAAGTAAGTGGTATTACAGGCATGAGCCCCTGTGCTAGACTACGCAAATGACCTTTCTAAAGTTATGTTAGTAACAAACCTCATGAGTGTGTCCAGTAGGGTAACTACGGAGCAGCGGGTGAAGAGAAGTCTATAGGTGTCCTTGTGCTAGCATCATTTCTGTAGCAAAATGTATCTTCACATCTTTTGCTTCTGCCAGATAGTCCCTTCTTCTTTCATTACAGCTTGCAAAAGATAGGTTGTTTCTTAGGCCAAGCAACATTATCTTCCCCCTTTCCCTTATATGACACGAGTATGCTCAAGACTGGTGTAGCTTTCTGTTGATGCTGAACTTTACTGTCTTCCTCTCATCTTTTAGGGTTCAGCTCTCCAAGATGCTTTTTAATTTGAATCTTTATTGGTACATTATATATACACATTATGATCACACACAATATTGAGAATTTGTATCAGTACATGACACAATTTAATTCTCATTTTTTCCTGTTCCCCTACCCACCCTATTCAACATCCCCTTCTGATAATCCTAATACAGGCTCTGTTCTCCTGGTGGAGTTGTTCACCTGTGAACTATAAGTTCTCCAAAATTATTTAGCAGATAATTATGGAGTATCTTAGGAGAGCATAGTACCAATGACAAACATGATGAAGGCACAGTCAGTTGCTGCCTTCAGGGATCATACTGTTGTATACAAGTCAGACAAATACAAATATAATGTTTTGCATATGTACGTGTGATTTGGCACAGTTCTTTAGTGGTATGAATGTGGAGGATAGATAGATATAGATAGATAGATAGATAGATAGATAGATAGATAGATAGATAGATAGATAGATGATAGATAGATAGATAGATAGATGATAGATAGATAGATAGATAGATAGATAGATAGATAGATAGATAGATAGATAGATACACAGTCCTCTAATAATGCCTTTGTACTTTGGACAAAAGAGTAGACTTGGATGGTGCTATTTGTACAATAGGGAAATATGTAGGAAGAAAACATGAGCAGGCATATTTAAGATGCATTAGGAACATTTGACTGGACTTAGAAAGATACTGCCATCGTTCAAGATGGTGGCAGAGGAGAAGAGGGCAGGATAACAGAAGAGTGACTTGGCCAGTAGAATCATCTGGAATTACTGGACTGGAGAAGGAAAAGTTGAGAAAAACTACAAACTTATGGGTCATTTATGAAATTCCCTTTCATTTTTGGTTCTGGGGACAATGTAAAAACATGGAACACTTCACAGCTTTGTGTGCCTTCTTTGCACAGGGGCCATGCTAAGTATAGTTCCACTCTGTATAATTCCACTTTTAGTATATGTGCTGCTGAAGCAAGAACTCTGGGTCATTTATGAAGTCTTTCATGGCATTTCCAGAGATAACTGATCTTTATTCTCTCTCATTCCTAGGAGCAATAGCACCAAACAAACCTCATTTTATTTTTTTAATCTTTATTGGTACATTGTACCTACACATCATGATACACTCAATATTGGGAATTTGTACCAGTATATGACACAATTTAACTCTCATTTTTTCCCATTCCCCTACCCACCCCACAACCCCCCCACCCGCTAAATACATAAGCTTTGTTTCCCTTTTTTTATTACCATCTCATCTTTTCTTTACCCCTCATTACTCACTCCAGTGCCATCCTCTCATGCAGACGGAATGAGGGGTCCTTCAGTGCAAGAGCAATGGCTTGACATTCTTCTCATAATATTTCACATGCAAAAGTATTTCATGAATTCATTTGATGAATATGGATTTTTAAATGTTCTTCTAAAGTGATATATTACAATAAGCCAAATTAAGTAATAACTTTGAGTCATTAATGGGGTAACTCTGAGTTTTTAGTTTTCCACGATGTCAAGTTGCTAAGTATTAATTATCAGATGAAGTTTGCAGCCTTATTTTCAATAATTTGATCTTCTGTGGTTTCAGTTAATCTCACTATCTTCAGTAATAAGAAGATAATAATTGGATTTCTTGATTAAGTACCTAATGTTAACTATCCAAAGTGATGCTTTATAATATATCAAAACTGATATTTTGGTTCTTCTTAAATGGAAGGCTTACTGCATGATTACAAAAATGAAAATGCAGTTTATCAGGATTCATTTACTACAAATCAACTGTGACTGGGTGGAAAAAATATAAGCCTATTTGTCTTATTGATGTTATTTCCATCTGTGTAACAATTATTTCTTAAAATTGATTTGAGAAACTGCAATTTGCTTTCACATTTAATTAATGGAGAGCAATATTTAGGCCAGAATTTGTCTTGGGTAATATAATAATTATGAGAATATAGAAACACCTTTTCCTTTATCTTGCTAGTGTTCTTAAGTTTCTGTTTTCCACTTCAATGTTTAGTCTGTTTAGAATTCATGTGACATTTTACATGGGAAAAAGTGTGAAACACCACTTTCCATACTGCTACCTTATAAATAATTCAGCCCTGCTGTTTATCAGGCAGCTTCTGCTTATAGATAAGAAGTCACAACTCGTTTGCTGCACACGTTATACTGACCTGAACAATCAGAAATGGTTTGTAGCCTGCTAAGAGAACAAAGAGAAAACACAAGCAAGAATAGTTTGAGATGAGCCTGTCCCATACTGAAACAAGCCCCACCAATCTCACCTCAAGTAAAATGATGGTAGTTTACTAGCCAAACTGTGTAGTTGAGAGTTGAAATATACTCTCAGTAAAGCAAAGCTCATAGCATTCAAACATTCACTACTATAATGGGCACCCTTATGAATCAAAGCTTAAACATACTTACCCTCACAAGGATGCTTAGATTCAGTTTGCTCTATTCTTCTCAGGTTAAACAACCAGACATATATTAAAACAGCTTCCCTCATTAGTTAATGGGAGTTTCTAGTAAATTTCAAATTTCCAGTCTTCAAGGGTAGAATGGTCCCAACTTCTTCCAATTTGCATCCCTTGGGCAGATATAAATGACCCGTACATCGAAATTACAACAAAAAATGGCATGCAGTCTTTGGTTAGTGATATGTCAGAAGCAGACAGCACAATGGGAGTTGAAAAACTGGGTAAGACTTTTATTATGAAGCTTGAGAAAGATCTCATGGGAAGCATGAGTTTAGATCTGTACTTAAAGAATGAAGGACAACATAGGTAGATATGAATAAGAAGAGCAATAATAAGGTATGGAACATACAATGTTTATATTCCAAAATGAGAGAGATTCACTGGGGAAACACCAAGAGCCAGTCTAACCAGAGGTCAGTAAAGTTGTCATTGGACAGAGGATTAGAAATCATCATGTGACCGGAGTCAGCTTTCTCTTAGGTCACCAGTTGCTCGTATTCCACACTAGGTGTGGTTACTTCATTGCCTGGCTTTGACTCTTCACCTCACCTTGTTCCCATGCTCTGTCCAAATGTTGCTACTCACCATCTTTTTTGTAATATGGAGTGAAATACCTAAAAACACAAAAGGTGAAAAGAAATCAATGAGATCTATGCACGTACACACTATGTCTAGTGTAAGGTATTAGATTCTTATGGAGGTAGAAGAGTAAAAAGGATGACTACTGTTCTCCAGGAAGCCTGAAATTAAATTGTTACTGTATGTCACACACAGGAGAAAACAAAATGATAGTAACTTAGAAGTAGAAATTGGGGCTGAGGATTTAACTCAGTAGAGCTGTGCCTGCTTTGCAAATTCAAGGTCATGAATTGGATGGTGCCACCAAAAAAAAAAAATAGAAACTGCCTTTCTTAAATTATTGTCTACATGTGAAACACTACTAGATATTAGGAAAAATAAAGGTATAAAAATTCCCTTAGGGAATCTAGGGAGTGTTTTCCACATTGGTATTTCGCTAAGGATCTGAAGGGTAACCACCAGTTTTAAGGACCCCAGCCTCTCTAGATTTGCAGCTTCTTGGAACTAAGAGAAGTCAAATGCAAGACTCCTTCCCATAGGAACTTTCACAGGGAACATAGTCCATGCCTAAGAGACTAGAGATATTTTCTTAGGTAAGGATATTTTAGACAGATTGAAATTGTAAAATACAAATCCTAACAAGTTAAGATGGCCACCAAGCAGATTTATAATTGTCACTTAATAAATTGCTCAAAACAAATTACTTTCAAACATTATAATGGGAAAAGGAGCTACAGAAAATGATCTCTAAAACTGTGTGCAGCACTAGAAGAAAGGTTGAGCTGAAGTGGTGACAAATAATTACAAAAACAGGGAGGCTTCTCCTTCCTAAGTAATTTGTACAGTTCAACATGGCTTGCTTTCTACAAAAAGCAAAACAAAACAAAACAAAACAAAAACAACCCTTACAAACAGCGCTGTTCTCTCAAGTCTCATCTCTGGTAGGACGTGTCCGATAGAATTTCTCTAGATTGTGCACTTAAAACTTTACAGCATGTGATTGCAAAGAAGAGATTTTAAGCCTGCATTGCTTAGGTAAAGACTCAGTGGTATGAGAGTTTAGACAAAAGCACTATTTCGGGAACTGAGGTCAGATACAATAATAGAATTAGAGCCAGTGTGGAAGCTGGGGGATCACAGTGAGGGTTTTGAAAAGCAGCCTTAAGTGGACCAGGAAATACATTAGGGGAGCCAGGGGGAAGCTGCGGAGTCGCGCCGGGCGAGCGCGCAGCAACTCCTGTCTGTGGTGCGGATGGGCTGCATCGCCGCTGCTTCTCGGGCTAAACGTCCTCTGAAACACTTCGCAACAATTTATGACTGGAAGCTCGGGGGACGGGAGATGAAGGAAAAAATAGAAAATTATAGTAGCGTGACAAAGAGAAAGTAGGTGGCTAAAAGAAAACTAAAGGTAAAACTGAAAAATACAGCAAGAAAGTTATATGCTACGAAGAGTGATGCAGACAAAAAGTTAATATATTTTTTAAAAATCTGGGAAATAAATACGACAAAATTTAAGAAATTAGGAATTTTTATATGGAGCAAAAGTAGAACTTTTTCTTCAAATGCGCTAGAAGTAAGAATGTTGAAAAGAAACATTAAAAATGAGAAAATGGAGAAGCAAAAGCCTTTGAGGAGGTTAACTAAAATGATACAGAATAAAAATTAAAGAATCAGTACCTAGGAAGGCAGCACAAAATTCTTCAACTCTGTTGAAAAGTCAAGAAAATAAACAGAACCTTAATGAAACACGAAAAGTGCAGATAAAAGTAGGAACACACTCGGGAGGCAGAGATAGGAGGATTGCTGAGTTCGCGGCGGCTTGCCTGGGCACCATAGTGAGCTCAGGGCCAGCCTGAACTACAATGCGAGACCCTGTCTCCAAAAAGCAAAAAAAAAAAAAAAAGTAGGAACAAAACTGACCTGTGCGGAGAGGAGCGCGGACCCTGACGTCACACTGTGGGCTGCCTGCTGACACGGACCAGAGAAGATTTCACCCTCCCGCTTTCCTGCTCTCCTCCTGACTCAGAGACGTACCACTCTCCAAACGTGGGCCCCTAAATCAGAGAAGCCCTCTCTTCTGTTAGCCGTCACCATGGCCGTGCACAATTTCTGTTGTTTTTGTTGTTTGCCTGGAAAATAGATATGCTCTCTTGGGGTGTCATGACCACCAGGGGGTGCTTTCTCCACTGGGGCGGAAGGGTGGCCTCAGCTAAAGTGTCGCTTAAGTGACGTATATTTTCACAAAATTTTCATGGCTTGGGTTTCTGAAAATTGAACTTCTCAATCACTTAACTGTTCAAATCTTTCAAACCATTTAATTTGCGTGATTCACGTCCAGTGATCGAGGAATGAAATTCAAACAGCTCTTGTAAACAAAAGCCATTTAAATTTAACAACAAATAAATATTATCATTCTCAATAAATAAATCCAAGGAATTATTAATGTTGTTATCTTTTGTGAACTCTATTTTTCTTTCAAACTTTTGGTCTATGCAAATAGCTATCTCTCAAAGGCTCTCACCCCGAAGTTACAACTTGGCACCTCAGGGCCTTGCATATATATTTTTAATCTTCTGCCAGTATGTTCTGGTACTTATATAGTTTAATCTTTACAATTAATTTTTTAATATAAGCTTGATTTGTGATTAAAATGGTCAGAAGTTTCACCAGAATCTATCTGACGATATTATTTCTGTACTTTAATTTTACAGCGCTAGTCATCCAGGTGAGATATACTCTATTATGGAACACATCTACCTCAGAATCAGGTGTCTGGACAACAGGCAATTTGACAGCTAAGCTTGGGGTTTATAAAAATGTTTGCAACAGGAAAAATAAAACAGTTCTCTGTTTCTCGGTAAAAGCAAACATGCTGTACTTTTCCAGATGGATTATATTGAATAAAACTTCTTTATCTTTACTTTCTTACTTAAGCATAAACAGAGAGAAATATAACTTGTTTTCTGAGACTAATTTCTTTATCTGTGCCATAAAAGTATTGAAATAAATATTATTTTTTTATTTTTCCAAATGAAAACAGAGTTTTATGTTACAAATAATTCATGGGTATTATTGGAAAGAGAAAGATTTAAAATAGCAGAAGGTCATCTTGCAGGAATTATTTGTTGTTACCATATTCATATATATATATATATATATATATATATATATATATATATATATTTCCACAGATAGTTTTTTATCTAAAAAAATACACATATAACCACATGTCTTAAATAATCATAAACTCCTTATTCTGTTTAATAACATCTTCTACTTATTCTAGTATCATTATCAAGAAAATTAACTTTTAATTTCATACACCATAAATTAGAAAGCCTACCTCCACTTAAAGGACTTGAAATTATTTTCTATCTTCTGTTTTATGAATAATTCTGGTTCACACTTCTACAGGTATTCATTTATAGTTTATTTTTATCTTTATTGGTACACTGTATATATGCATCATGATCACACTTTAAGAAAATTGCCTGCAAGTAGAATTTCTATTCTGAGTCTACATTTGAGTTCACATGCATCTTGAGTCAATTTTTTTTAAAATTGCATGGTTTTGGCTTGAGATCTCTTTAAATAATGTGTAATATAGGTTAAAAACCACTCCTTCATTAATTTGATGCATTCATATCATGTACCCAACTATGGACCACATCTTAGCACAGTGGTACAGCTGTGAGAAAAAAAAAACAACACATCCTATGGAATATTTGCATAAAAGAGTCAAAATCAGCCAGGCGTGGTGGCTCACGCCTGTAATCCCAGCACTCGGGAGGCAGAGGCAGGCAGATTGCTGAGTTCGAGGCTTGCCTGGACTACATAGTGAGCTCAGAGCCAGCCTGAACTACAAAGCGAGACCCTGTCTCAAAAAAAAAAAAAAAAAAGAGTCAAAATCAGTAGATTAAAAACATAAGTGAAATGAAGTCAGGGAGTGGTGGGTGGCGCTAAATCATAAAGAATGACAGGGAGGGCCAGAGGGTTAGCTCAGTGGTTTTAGCGCCTGCCTCACAAGTGCAAGGTCCTGAGTTTGATCCCCGGAAACCACATGCAATGCTGCATGTGGAGACTCACGCCCACCAGCAATCAATACCACATACCACAGTGCCAGGCATGGTGGCTCACACCTGTAATCCCAGCACTCGGGAGGCAGAGGCAGGAGGATTGCTGAGTTCGAAGCTTGCCTGGGCTACATAGTGAGCTCAGAGCCAGCCTGAACTACAAAGCGAGACCCTGTCTCCAAAAAAAAAAAAAAAAAAAAAGACAGGGATAGTGTTGCACATGACTTCAGTGGAGGGCTTTTCCCTCTGTTTGCCTAGAGCATGAAGGAACTAAGGAGCAAAGCCAGGTGGGTAAGAGGGGTAGAGGCAAGGAGGAGAGGGGCTGAAGGCCTAATGCGGGGAGAGAAATCAAGACAAGTTCAGAAATCATGCTGTGAAGCACATTTAGATAAATAGCAGGTACTTTGGAAAGCACTTTCACCGTGTTACCAAAGGGCGTAGGTTCAAATCCAGTAACCTCACTTCAAAAAGCCTCAGTATACACAGCTGTAAAATGGAGAAGTGGAATCCTTGTCTTTCCTATAGTTACTGTGAAAGCCAAATATGAAGCATGCTAGAGCAATCAACTGAAGACTGCAAATGCACAGACTATCATTTCATGTAGTTTCCTAATGGGATTATATATACCACTGCGTTGCTTCTTAGACAAAAGAGTTCCTTCTCTACTCTCATACTTGGGACAGGAGCTGCCATCCAGGCAAGGGTACGTCTGAGCTGAAATCTGTCCAATTCAAAACCACAAAGCAGGCACCTGAAAAGACTGAAATCTATTTATAACGCATAATAGATTTTCAATGACAACTGCTTACATATAAAAATACTATGAAAAAATAGTAAAAATTCAAATAAAAGCTATTGCAAGAAATCAGTTGTCTTTTTTATACGGGAAGCATAAGAGCCCTAGGATGTTCACAATGTAACATATGCAGCTGTAGAACTTACACAGGACCACAGGGGAAATACAGAGAATATAGGAAGCAGACACTCAATAGTGTTATTTTACTCAACTCATAGTTATGAAACGGATCACATACTACATGTAGCATCTTATTTTAAGCAAGGCAGAAGGTACAGAGAAGTATTAAGTATCAAAAAGTAGGAATATAAAACATACCTGTAAAGAGTTAAGCAGGACTATGACAGATTAAACAGTGCCATTTGCTAGAGAATATTAAAACAGAAGCAATTGTGAATATTATTCAATGTACAGTAAGGACAGAATATACCAGTCTGGCTTTTTAGAGGGGTACTTAGTGTCACCTATTAAAAGACAAAGATAAAAAAAATCTACACTAAAAATCATAGGTTTCATGTTGAAATTAAATGAATGTATGTAAAAAATATGTGTAACTAATTTTAATGAGAGGAATAGTAAGATGGTATAGTCACCTTAAGACAGAAATCAAAACATAAAGTTAGACATAGTAAAGGAATGTTGAAATCAATTATACATAGAAATAAATCTTACTTCTCCCAATACAGAAAGTCAATTGAATCATGAGATACTTTTTAGCATGTCTGTGAAGAATAACTATCGTACACTTCTCTAAGTTATCCACACTTTATAAAATTACATCATAGATCAAAGGCAATAAAAGACCCTGAATCAAAATATTCAGAGCTGTGTGCTCAAATATACTTTACTTTATCGAGAAATAAAATTTTCTTTACAATCCTCAAGATAAATCTATACTTTCATTTTCTTACATTTAGCTTCAAAAAGTGACATTTCTTTTGAAGAGATAACTAATATGAGAATATTTGCTGTGAATTTTAATTGTGTTATATATCTTTAAATGAGTCTAAAGTAGAAGAAAGCAGTATACAAGTTGAGCAGTTCTGACCTGCAAATCCGACATCCCAAAGGCCCCCAAATCTAACATTTTGAAGACTGACAACAGTTCTACCAGTGGGAAATTTCAAGCTTATCCGTAGGCAATGAATTATAGTCAAAATGTAGGCTCATTAAAGTCGTTGCATTAAGAAGTTTTCAAGCCACGTTTCTAAGCCATATAAGAAATGAGAAAATTTCTTTGTTGAGGTTGGGGATCCTTCTTGAGTTATCTTATGATGTATGTGGAAATTCCCCCAAATCCAAAACAATTTCAAACCTAAAATACTTGTGGCTCCAAGTGTCTTGGAGAAAGGGTATCCAAGCTATGGTATTATGTGATAAAATATAATATAAACTGTATTAATTGAAATTATATATGTCACCCTGTTCAAGTAAGTATAAAATATTAATTACAAAAATTTGAGGCATCTATAAAATATCATTCTCATTCTCATGAGAGGCTCTTATAGAATCAAAGTGATGGTTGTCAGCAGAATGTCTCTCAAAATCATTTAAATCATCTGAGATATGTTATTTTTATTTTATTTATTTATTTATTTATTTTTTGCTTTTTGGAGACAGGGTCTCACTTTGTAGTTCAGGCTGGCCCTGAGCTCACTATGGTGCCCAGGCAAGCCACCTCGAACTCAGCAATCCTCCTGTCTCTGCCTCCCGAGTGCTGGGATTACAGGCGTGAGCCACCACGTCCGGCATTGTGGTATGCGGTGTTGATTGTTGGTGGGTGTGTCTCCACGCCCAGCATTATATGTGGTTACCGGGGATCGAACCTAGGTCCTTGTGCTTGCGAGGCAGGCATCAGAACCACTGAGCTAACCCTCCGGCCCTGAGATATGTTATTTTCAAACTAGTATGAGAGAGCATGTATCTGTCTAGACAATTATTTTTTCCTGACTTAAACAGCTTCTTTTTAAAGTTTACTTTCTGACCAATACCCTATGTCACTGATCTCATGTTTAGTCTCTAAAATAGGTCTGATTTGATCCTTAAAGAAGTTAATGTTGGGAACTTTATATAAATTCAAATCAATTTTTCCTCTCATAATAGCACAGATCTGACATTCTCAAAATTAAGGAGTAGATAGATGTCCTGCTGACTCATACTTCTAGGTAGTCACCTTGTCTGCTTCTTCTGTTTTTGTCATTTAATTAGAAGTCTAGAAACTACTAAATATAGAGTTTGGCTGCTCTAGGGGCAATAGGTGATTTATGGGATGAGGCTGATGAGCTGGCTGACTCACAGGTATCCAGTATCCTGAATTAATGCATTGGACCCTTTTCTGGGCTGTGAGTCCTCAGATTTAACAAGCACGATAATTATGTACCATTCTTATGAGTTTCAAGGTCCTTGTTTTTCTTACTTTCCTCTGAATTTAGAACTCTGTTCTAAGGAGGTATTAAATTCCAAACATAATCACAAATTCAAGAAAATTGCACGACTCTTGTCCCACTGTAAAGTAATAGAATAGTTATGAGCTACAATTAGAACATGTCATGACAAATAAATATCTGGCCTTCGTTCCATCTTCCCATATGTGTAGCCAATGCTCTCTAAAGAAAATGTTCATTTCTGGGTGAACTCAAAGCACACAGACCAGGACTTTTATTTAATATGAAAACTTGGTCCCCAGTGTTGAACTCATTTCTAAAATATACAAAGAATATATATCGCTTGAAAAGTGTCTGATACCCCTCCTTATATATGAGAGAAAAAAGTGAGAATGGTTACTTCCAGTGCCCTGTGTAACCCCTAGATATGGTGATAAATTAAGGCATGCAACACAGCAAAAGACAAGAGCATGGGAGTTAGTCATACCTGAGGGTCCACCACATCTCTACTACTCATCAGCTCTCTGGTCCTCTGAGCCTAGTTTTTAATATTGGAAATAAATGCATTACAAACAACTGAGCATTTGTTGAGCTTTAATAACTGCTACTTTTCTAATTTTTCTCCAATAAATAGAAACTATAAACACAAAGTCGTAGACACACAGGTGTTTTTTTTTTTTTTTTTTTGAGACAGGGTCTCACTTTGTAGTTCAGGCTGCCTCTGAGCTCACTATGTAGGCTAGGCAAGCCTTGAACTCAGCAATCCTCCTGCCTCTGCCTCCCGAGTGCTGGGTCCGGCACACAGGGTATTTTTTTTTAAAGTTTTTCAGTTCTTCTGAGGTAAATATAGAGGTAAGAAAAGAAAGTTTCTGTCCAGTTTAGGTACAGCTACACCAAACCGCTGGCTGTGTTTGATTTTTGGTTGACCTTGATCCCTATTTCTTCCCATCCTTTTGAGAAACAAGAGTTGTTCTTTGCCCAGAATTGTTCACTCACAATGAAGAGAAACAAGAACGCAGAGCAGAAGTCAGCACAGAGGAAGGAACTCAGGCTTAGGAGTCAACAAGTCCCTGCTTCTACCCTGCCTCTTTTACCATCTTTGAGATCACTTTGCAGTTTTGATCTTTTATCTTAACAATAAAAAATATATTACCATACTCTAAGGATCACTGTAAAGGTTAAATCACAAATATCTGTTGGAAGCATATGAGGCTAATATTCTTTCTCTTTCTGCCAAAGAGACCTATTGTTTTGTAAGTTCTGCCAACTCTTCTGGAAAAAAAAAAAAAGTCTATTCAAAAGAAACTCTAGATGGAAATAATGAGGCAAAGGAAAGACCACAAACTGAATAAAGAGAAGTATCCTGGTGTTTCTTTGGAATGAGGAGTTAACCTTTATCCTAAGACATAAGGCCTTTGCCCTCAGCTCCAGGCCCATGCCCCCGACTGCCCTGACTCATGAGAATGTCTTTGTCGGCCCAGGGCTTTTGGCCACCAACCAGTCTAACAATGTGATTCATTATAGTAACTGAGGGCTAGGCCATCAGTTCTGTTTCCAAATAAACTGATGACTAAAGGTACTGGCCTTATCTCTAGGAGTGCTGAAGCAATGCAGGCAGAATGTGACAGATCCAAACCAAACTCTGGATACCACAAGGTCTGATGAGTTTCCCTGGTTGGTGGTGCTCTGTTTTCATCCTGACACTGGGGCTTGGCTGAGATAATCCCACCCTTGACATAACCATTCAAAAATTTGAACCATTAAAAAATTTTCAAAAATTCAAAATTTTTCTAATTCAAAATTCAATTTTTCGAAATTCAAAACTTTTGAACCATTCAAAAATCTCCCTGACCTCTTCTCTCAGCTTGTGTCTGTGTCTTTAGCTATACTAAATTATAATTCTGAATATAGTGGCTATTAGAGAATTCTCAGAGTCCTAGCATATTCTCAAATTTAGAAGTGTTTGGAGGAACTCCTTGAACTTGCATGGGTGGGGTCAGAAGTGAAATATTTTGTAGGGACTGTTTTCTAACTTTTACAATGGCCCACAATCCTCACATTTCCAAAAACAGGAAAATTCCACAGGCAAGTCTCTCTCACAGAGCCAGCAAAGGCAGAGGGACATGGGTGAGGAATTTTAAGCGATGCACTTTGATAGGGAGGACAGACAAGCTTGATGAGGTGAGACAAATCAACCAAAGGTTGTCCAAGGAGTAGCAATAGACAGCAAGATAATAAGTGGGAAGGATACATTAGGCTATTAGGCAAGGTTGGACACACAACAATCCATTGGCAAGCTTTAAAGAAAAATACAAGCTCTGGAATCACACTTCCTGAAATTCTGGTGCTTAAAAATTAGATCTGTGATTATTTTAAAGCAATATGTATGATCCTGGTGTGCGGGTACATTTGGAAATTAGCAACATGAGAAAATTATGGAGGACTTTAAATGTCCAGATAAAATGAATAAATTTATGTTTGATCAAATTATGCTTTATTAAAATACTCTTTGTGTTTCTTAGCTAGCTGCATGTGGCCAAACTTTTCTCCAGGTGCTTCCACTCCCCCCCCCCACCTCTCTCTCCTTTCTCCCCTCTCTGCCCATCCCCTTCCCCTCTCCTTCTGACTCTCTCCCAGATACATTGATTCTTTAGGAAGCCACAGCGACGAAGACGACACAGATGACCCAGGTGACGCAGATGATGCAGACCAATCATACACTGCTAAATGCTACTTCCGCCCTTGTGCCCAATCACACTCCACGACAAGCACTGCTCCCGCCCTCTCGTCCAATCACATCCCAAGCCACACTATATAAACACCTGTAACTTCCATAATAAAGGGGAAGCGTATCATCCGACGTGGTGTCTGGCAGTTGTGACTCTGCATCCCTGCTCACCCACCCAAGGTTGTTGGGCAACAGAAATGGTATGGTAACCAGCCCGACTGGACAACTGTGCATTCTTCCATAGCACAATTGATATAATCTCTGGTGTCACGAGGACAACAGTGTCACCTTTTTAGCCACACGTCATGACTGAGCAGTCTCTAGCCCTCTTTAATGGATCCAGGCGGTTCTTACAAAGATGAGTGCAGTAAGCCTTTCAGGTTACACTGACTATCTCATTACAAATAATAGTTCACCACATTTATTTTTCTGTTGTTTTGTGTTACTTGATTGTTCTCTGAGGGCTATAATGATCATGGGAAAAGAAAAAGTAGCTCTTTAGTCAAGGCTGCAGGAGTTTCACTACACTCCTCAGACCCTTCCTGGCATCAGATGCTTGGTGATGTCATTGCCACAAGTTTTTGGAAACAGACCTAGGAGGCCAATATTGGGATTAAGACAGACATGGAACCTACTTCCCTACCAGTGTACCTCAAGTCAATCACTCTGATCACCTTGAGGTTGAACCTAGACAGTATGGTGAAAGCAGTCATTGTAGGATGGACTCAGATTTGTAAAACAGCCAAAGTGCTTTGGTCAAGTGGTGAATACAGTGGCGAATACAATTAAACTGTATACCTAAAATGTACAAGGCACTTGTTTGGTCAAGCCAAAAACCAAAATCTAAATAATTCTAAGCATATGTCCCATGGATTTTATCTTCTAAATTCTCTCT
>PVIC010031191.1:0-21462 GCA_004025085.1 Thryonomys swinderianus | reverse complement strand
ATGAGGGGAAGGAATAAATATGATACAGAAAGAAAATAAAAGAGCATGTATAAGGGGGGAGGAGGGGGGAGTGGGTAGGGATATGGGTAAAAATGAGAATTAACTTGTGGCATATACTGGTACAAATTTCCCAATGTTATATGTGATTTTGAGATGTATATAAATTGTACCAATAAAGAATGCAATTAAAAAAAAAAGATTTAGATGTTGAATTTGATGTGCAAAGAGAATCAAGAGATTGGTGTGTTCGAAGTTCGAGAGAAAGGATTGGGGTCATGATGCAGGTTATGAAGTTAATATTATGTGTGAGTACACACACATGTACATATATGTATGTGTATACACATATGAACACCTATACACAATAGGCAATCATTGAAGTTTTTAGTTTAGATCAGTGTTCCTCAGGAGTGATTTTGTCTCCCAGGAGGTAGCTTGGAATGACTAGAGACATTTTTTTTTTTTTTTTTTTTTGCGAGATAAGGTCTCGCTTTGTAGTTCAGGCTGGCCCTGAGCTCACTATGATGCCCAGGCAAGCCGCCGCGAACTCAGCAATCCTCCTGTCTCTGCCTCCCGAGTGCTGGGATTACAGGCATGAGCCACCACGTCCGGCATTGACTAGAGACATTTTTGATTGTCGTAACTGGGGAGTGCTACTGGTGTCTAGTGGGTGGAAGCCAGAAGCTGCTAAATATCTTGTAATACTCAAGACATCCTCCCAAAACAAATTATTACCTGGCCTAAAATGTCAGTTTTGCTGTGAGTAAGAAATTCTGACTTAAGGTGATCCAAAACAGTTTTAGAGGGAATCAAGGAGAGGACTGAGAATAGATCTATGGGACATATTTACCTAAAAGGATGAGAAAAAGATGAAGAAAGGGTGACCACAGAAACAGAAAGAATATAAAGAAATCAGTTCACCCTAGAAAGTTTTGAGAGGAACTAGTCAACAGTTTTTAAAGTGGCTAAGTAAGAACTGAAATTTATATTTTAGACATAGCAGTGTGTCTATATTTTTAATTTAACTACTATTTTGAAGACATCTGAGTATGTGTGTTGTGCTCTTCTCCCCACACCCATCTCTGTCTTTGTCCCTCACTCACTCTCTCCTTGTCTCTTCTTTTTGTTCCTAGTACTGAATATTGAAGCCAGGGAGTTCTGAGCTACACCTCTGGTTCTTTTTATTTTTTTACTTTGAGATGGAATCTTGCTACTAAATTGCCCAGGTAGGGCTCAAATTTGTGATTCTTATGCCTCAGGCTCCAGGAGTGCTGGGATTACAGGTGCATGCCAGCCATCTTGACTGAGTAGCCATTATTTATCTGTCAGTCTGTCATGTAAAAATGATGCTCCTTGCTGAGTTTGGTGGTCCAGGACTGTAGTCCCAGTACTAGGGAAGCTGAGGCAGGAGAATCATTGTGAGCTCAAAGCCAGCCTGGGCTACACAGTGTGATCCTGTCTCAACAACCCCAAAACAAACAGAGCAACAACAACAACAAAAACAAACAAAAATAAAAATGTTACATGAAAAATGCCTTTAGTTCACCTTGCAACTCCAAAGCATTACTTGGGCCTTTCCTCCAGGTAACTGTTACAGTTCAGCATGGAGCAGAGGTGCTGTGTATACTTCCCATTTTTCATATGGACTGTCGAAAAGGTTCAACTCAATGGTTGAGGGCTAATAAAGCTGGTAATTGTTACTGTGTCATTCAGGACATCCTTCAGTGGAACTGGTGCTCATTTTTACACTGAGTACATGGTGGGAAAGAATATGATGCTACCATTCATGGTGACTTTGCCTTGATTTATGCTATGTTGCTGGCAGCTTTACCTATCATTGCTTTTGAATTACTAGTAAAAAGGTCAGCCCAGACCAACTCCAAGAACTATGTTTTTTTCCTCCCAAATAATGTTAGTATTAATATAAAAAGTTTTGCCTTTTTGGATTGTCTGAATAGTTCTTGTGATTCCCAGAGAACTGATAAATTCTAGCTTTTGAATCCCTTTTATCTAGCTTAAAAATGAGCTTCAGATTTTTAGAAACCAGCTATACTAGTGGAAGAAGACCAGTATTATGTGACATAACTTGGTAAGAGGCTGGAAATATCACCATAGTAAACTAAAAGATTGGTGATAACTAAACTGTCAAGACAGATAAGTCAGCTGCAGTTATTATAACTAGTGATCCTTTCTGACTTTTTCATTGATTTGAAATATGCCAGCGGGGTGGGTGGTGCCTGTGGTCAGTCCCCAGATGCCCAGGAGGCCGAGGGGAAGAGTGCTTAGACTCAAGTTGGACCAGCCTGTGCAACACAGTGAGACTCCCCAATCATATCAATTATGGAACCTTGAGTTTCAGGGCACTGTTAAATCATTTGAGGGAACTGTGTGGACATCAACATGCAATGGAAGGAACTTATTCCTCTATTACCTAAACTTCCGAAAGTTATCTTCACATATGTTGGAATGACTGTGAACCATCTACTTTGGATATGTGTATGGAAAGAATGTGTGACTTAGGAAACAACAGGCCTGAATTCAGATCCTTACTGCATCTCTTGCTGTTTAATTTTGGACAGAGTGGTTTAACTACTGATTTTTTTCACTATTCTACATGAAGTTTGCCATGTGTACTCTCCGTATATCATATGAAGATAGCTTGTCCAGTATCACAGCTTAGTATGTGGCTAATTTCTTATCATAAATAATATCTGATTTCACTAAAATGCCTAGTGATCAATTATAGAATAGAAATTTTCTTTAATATCTATTTACTTTTGACTGTTTAGTTATTTACAAAATTGGGGGCATTTTATATATGATAAACATTCAAATATATGTTTATAAACACCTGCTGTTCTAAGCAGAGGGAACATAGTATTTAGTTGGTGAAGCAGAATAGAGGAATAAAAAGATAAATACTCATACAGGAGAACATTTTGTTAAGTGTTAGTTAACAGCAGGATCATGGAGAATTGTTTTGGAGGCTACTGTGGAGGGTGGGGATTTAGATAAGCAGAGAGGTGGCTAAGGGTACCCTTCTGGTTTCCCCAGCTATAAAAGGATGATATTGCTTGCCTCAGAGGGTTGTTGTAAGGATCTGATGAAATAAAATACCTGAAGTATCTAAATATCTGTGGAGCGTTCCAACACACAATCTTAGTGCTATTACTGTTATTCTTCTAGATGAATATAAGTGGTACTTTCTTTCATCTTAATTTTTCCCTTCCTATATGCCTAACTTTATTTTTTTATTTTTCAGAGGAAGGGTCTTGCTTTATAGTTCAGGCTGACTCTGGGGTCACCCTGTAGCCCAGGCAAGCCTTGAACTCAGCAATCCTCTTGCCTCTGTATGCCTACTACTGGGATTATAGGCGTGAGCCACCACACCCAGCAATGTGGTGTGTGGTTGCTGGCAGTGTGGTATGTGGTACTGGGATCAAATTTGGGACCTTGCGCTTGCAAGGCAGACTCCAGAACCACTGAGGTAAATCCCCGGCCTGTGACTTGTCCTTTAATTTGGAGATGTTGCATAGTTTTCATTTTAAATTCCAACTTGTTACCTGAATCACAGAGTTGAGAAACTTCTGAGACATCTGAAGTTTCAGCGGGGAAGAATGCTGTGATCAAATAGTTCTACCAAGGCAGGTGTGAAATGGGCTCCAGACGGAGGGTTGGAGAAGGGATGCTGTGGCAGCAGTGTATACAGCACGTGTTTACCCTTCTTGCCTTAAGTTCTATTACTGCACTGTTTCCTGTTAAACTCAAGGCATGAAATGGCAGTTGCAGAAGTAGGATACCAAGTTTATACTTGGACTTTTATTTAGTCAGTTAGTCCCAGAGTAGGCAAGAATCTGATAGATAGCATTCCTGTTTCAAGATATGCATTCTAGGATTTATATTCTAGTGAGCTAGTTAGAATATTAAAAAAATATACATACTCTCTGTAAAGCCTAGGTTCTTAATGTGATTAACTTGAGTATGATTGTTTTCCCAGTGGATTCTGTTCACATGAGAAAATAAAACTTGGACTGAGCAAGGGCAAAGTTGGAGAGAGAACAATTTTTTTTTTTTTGAGTTGGGTCTCGCTTTGTAGTTCAGGCTGGCCCCAAGTTCACTATGTAGCTCAGGCAAACCTCGAACTCAGCAGTCCTCCTGTCTCTGCCTCCTGTGCTGGGATTAGAGGCACGAGCCACCATGCCTGGCACTGTGGTGTGTGGTATTGATTGCTGGTGAGCATGAGTCACCATGCCCAGCATTATATGTGGTTACCGGAATCTAACTTAGGACCCTGTGCTTGCGAGGCAGTCGCTGGAACCACTGAGCTAAATCTCCGGCCCAATTTTTTTTTTAAAGTTAGAAGAGAGGAAGTTGAGCGAGAAGTCGGTTGCCCAAATATCTTAGAAGATAGGGTGACAGTATGGGATGTGGGAGGGTTGCAAAATGGTACAAAAGGGAAAGTATATTGAAGACAAAATAATTTCTTTTCTTTTGAGACAGGGTCTCACTTTGTAGTTCAGGCTGGTCCTGGGCTTACTGTGTAGCCCAGGCAAGCCTCCAATTCAGCAATCCTCCTGCCTCTGCCTCCTGAGTGCTGGGTTTGCAGGTGTGAGACACCACACCTGGCATTGTAGTGTATGGTACTGATTGCTGGTGGGCATGAGTCACCAGGCCCAGTATTATTGTATGTGGTTACCTAGATCGAACCAAGGACCTTGCACTTGCTAGGCAGGCACCGGAACCACTGAGCTAAATCTCCGGCCCAGCATTATAATTTTTCATACTAAAAAGAATTAGAGAGTAATAGTGGTGAGTACACTGCATATCACGACCTTAAAAGAATATAATTTTATTTACTAATAACTCATTTCCTGATAATACTGTATCTTTTTGCATAAAACATAATTATTAACAAAGTATCTCACACTCAGTTTAATTTTGAACAGTTTTTTTCGATTTTACAACATCTTTTAAATTTTTTGGTTCTTATTTACACTTTCAGTTTCTCATACTAGAGAGAGTGCAATATTTACGTGAGCTCAATTTATGGTGTATGGTTTCAAGGTGTATCCATTTAGCTATAAATGTCTCAAGTTTATTCATCTTCTTTGCTAACTAAGTAGTGTTCTCTTATATTAAGAAAACCTCAACCTTTTTATTCTTTAATCAATTGATGGGCATTTGGGCTATTTCTAAGATTTAGCTATCACAAATTGTGCTGCTGTAAAGATGGTTGGGTATATATCGCTGTGGTATGGTGCTTTTGTTCCTTTTGGGAAGATACCCAGGAGAGGAATATCTGTGTCAAGTAGGACCTCTCATCCTTGTTTTTTTTGAGGAACCTCTGATTTCCTTAGTGGTTGTACCAGTCCATACTCCAACCAAGGAGAAGGATTCTTTTTTTCCCCACATCTCTGCCAGTATTTGCTATTGTTTGATTTCTTCATAGTAGCCATTCTTTGTGGCATGAGATGGAATCTCAGTGTTGTTTTCATTTGCATCTCTTGAATGAGATGCAATGATGACGAACATTTTTTCAGTATTTGTTTCTGTTTTTTCATTGGAGAAGTATGTGTTCATCTCAGGTGCCCATTTTTGGATTATGTCTTTAAATTTGGAGGGTTTAATTTTTTTCAATTATTTTTTCTTTGCCACTGGGGATTGAACCCAAGACCTTACACTTATGAGGCAGGTGCGATGCCACTGAGTTAAATCCCCCAGCCCTTTTTCAGTTCTTTCTGTGCTGTCAATATTAGTCCTTTGTCTGAGGAACTACTGGCTAACATTTTTTTCCCACTCTGTGAGTTGTCTTTTCACTGTCTTGGTGATCTCTTTTGCTGGGCAAAAGCTTTTAATAAGCTGAGGTCCCGATGTTTGCCTTGCAGTCAGGGGTTTGTTCATGAAGTCTTTGCCTACTCCTGTATGATATGTTTTCACAAGATGATTATTATAATGAAACAGATTAACCTGCCCATCACCTCACATAATTACCTACTCTCCTCTTACCATGGTAAGAGTAGCTATAATCTACCCATTTAGCAAGAATCCTGAATACAATATAGTATTATTAACTATATAGTCCTCAAATTGTACAAAAGCACTTTCAACTTAATTCTCTAACATATGTAGTACATCGTATTTTATGATATATCTGTTCCATTTCCTTCCCCTACCCTAACCCTGGTAATCACTGTTTCATTTTCTAGCTCAAAATACTTCATTTTTAAAAATTTTATTTTTAGATTCCTCATGTAAGTGAGATAATGCAGTGTTTTTTTTGTATCTGTCATGTCACTTATTATAATGTCCTTTGGGGTTTTTCAAAGAATGGTAAATGGGAAGATCTCACTTTTCAAGCCCAAATAGTATTATTCCTTGGCATATGTGTACTGCATTTCTTTATCCATTTCTCTACTGATAGACATCTATATTGTTTTTCATATCTTGGCTGTTTTGAATAATGCTGTAGTGAACATAAGAAGGCAAATGTCTTTATGAGGTGGTGATTACATTTCCTTTTGGTACATAGCCAGAAGAAGGACTGCTGGCTTACATGCTGATTCTGTTTTTAACTTCTTTAGGAACTTTCATCTTGTTTACCAAAATGGCTATAACAATCTGTACTCCCACCATTAGTATGTTAGTTTTTCTTCCCTATAACCTCACCAATACTTATTCTTGTGGGTTTTTTTTTTGAGAATAACATTTTTTACTGAAATGAGGTGATGTCTCGTTGCAGTTTTGATTTGTTTTGCTAATCTTAGTATCATTCCAATTGTAGTATTCAGTCATGGGCTGAATACTGAGATTTCAATCTATGACAGACTACATATACAAAGACGGTCTTATAAGATTATAATGGAGCTGAAGAATTCCTGCTACAGAGTGATATCATACCTATCTTAGCATGTTTGTAGAACACACATTATATAACTTGTTTGTGGTGATTCTAGTATAATCAAACCTACTGCACTGCCAGTTGTACAAAAGAACAGCACATATAATTTAGTATAATACATAATACTAAAATACTAAACACCTACATTGCTGTTTTATAGTATATATTTTTATTGTTAATTTTGGAGTTTACTCCTACTTACAAGAAAGCACTGTGGTGTGTTTTGCTGGCAGCAGGCTCATAGTCTCATATTTATTTGATTGCATTATTTTCTTTGTGTGATTTAATTTTGTATTGTTTGTTCATTCTGACCCTAGAAGCATTAAGTCCCCCCACAAATACCATGTAGTCTGTTATGTCTAGTGGGCTATATTATTAGATTTGTGTGAATATATTTTATGATGTTCAAGGAACAAGGAAATTGTGTAACTACTGTTATTACAACGTATCAACACATTACTGTGTGTGCTGCCTCTATGGGCAGCTGTTAAATTTCAAAAAACATTTAGGGATGGTTGTGGTGGTGGACACCCATAATCCCAGCACTTGAGAGGTTGAGGCTGGAGGAAGACTGCCATGAGTTTGGGGTCAGCCTAGGCTACATGATGAATTCAAGGCCAGCCTGAATTATGTAGTGAGATGCTGTCTCAAAACAAAACAAAACAACCCGAAAGAAACATTTAACATAGTGATGAATATGCTGATACTGCTGAACTTTTAGTTTATAATTCATTTGCCATAAGAAATATTTGCACATTTTCTTTGGGTTATCATTTGACATACAGAGTAAATGAAGGTTATTTCTTTATGTAATGTTAGAGATCCTGTTCTCAGTTTTGTGGGAAGATTTTTTTTTTTTTTTGAGACAGGGTCTTGCATTGTAGTTTGGGCTGGCTCTGAGCTCACTATGTAGCCCAGGCAAGCCTCGAACTCAGCAATCCTCCTGTCTCTGCCTCCCGAGTGCTGGGATTACAGGCGTGAGCCACCACGCCTGGCACTGTGGTATGTGGTATTAATTGCTGGTGGGCGTGAGTCTCCACGCCCAGCATCATATGTGGTTACTGGGGATTGAACTCAGGACCCTGCGCTTGCCAGGCAGGTGCCAGAACCACTGAGCTAAATCTCCAGCCCACTGTGGGAAGATTTTTGAAGATTGTGTGAATTTCAATTCCCAATCCCAGTTAAAGTAATTTAACAGTGCCCTTTGAGTGGAAGGGCAATTGGGTAGATGATATTTATGTTAAACTGTTTTATTTTGGTGTATTTACAATATTTTGAGGTAAATAACTATCTCAAAAATTATTAAAAAAATGAACTGACCATTTAACTTGTTAAAATAATATAATAAATCTAAAGAAAGTAAACAGAAGGAAAAATGATTAAGCTCAGAGATTAATAAACTTGAAAACTAAGCTGTGGTATAGAAGCAGACCAAAAAAGCAAAAATCATTTTTTGAAAAGATTAATAAATTAGACTAATGCCCAGCAAAACTGACTTAAAAAAGAGTCAGGGGAAGAAAATATCAAAATAAATGTGTTGGAAATAGAAAGAAATCTGATATATGTAACATAGGTACCAAATGTAAGAAAATATTTGAACACCTCTATGAAATACTTTTAAAAAATTTGTCAAAATGAGCCTTTCTTAGGAAATTATATATCTGAAATATGTAAATCCAAAACAGATTTAGGAGGAAATGGAGAATCTCATTATTCTGTATCTATTAAAAATGAAATTGGTAGTTAAATTTTCTAGCACAGCAAGCCAGCACTCAAGAAACAAATGCTACTTTATGCTTTATACAAACTTATTCACAGAAAAGAAAAATAGGAAACCTTCCCAACTTATTTTATGAGGCCAATAAAGTCTCAAAAGGCTATAATGAAAAGAGAAAATTATATTTTCCCATAGCATATGTAAGCATACTAAGCAAATATTAATAAACAAAGTAAATTTGTATAAAACAATTATATTATGATTAAACTGAGTTTAACAGAGCAAGTTTAGTTCAAAATTTGTAAAAAAATCTATTAATATAACTATCCTAGCAGGTCAAAGATGGAAATGAAGTTGATATTCAGATTCTTTTGAAAGGGGGAGTACTTTAGAAAAGAAAAATATTTTCCTTAGTTATGTGTTAAGAAAGTGTCATTGAAGAAAACAGAAAATAAAAAAATGCAAAGCATGATGAAAAGGTATTCCTCTGAAAACTTAAGATGGATGTTTCTGAAAGAATTGACAAAATTATGTGGGAAGAAAGTATTGATATTAAATTAGATATGATGACATTGAACAAGAACTAGTTTAGTCAAAAGTTAAAGAGGAAAACCTTCAAAACTGTGTACCCTCTTTTCACTGAACTCTTAATGAAGGACCATGACTTTTTCTTTGAATAGGGATTCTGTGAATGGAGTTCAGCTTCACCTATAGTATAGTTCACCTATACACTTTGTCAACAGTTTTCAGTTTCAGTATCAAATGGAAGTGGAAGAACCTAAATAATGTGAGATGAAATCTAAATGCAGCATAGTGCTGGACTTTTATGATTTTATTCTAACCTTTTAGCTCAGTACCAGGTAAATGAAGAATATTGCTTCTATGGTGGAGAAGTAGGCTATGGAAACAAACAAAAGTGAGGATGTGGTTACATCCCTATGGGATACATGAAGAAGAAATTATATGGTAGCCGCTTGTTGACACATAATATATATTTCTCACTTTTATGTTTGACCATAGGAATTTTCTTTTGAGATTAATGCATTGTCTTGTTTCAGCTTTCAAAATAGCTTTTCAAAAGAAACTAAAATGAAATAACTCTCCAAAATTGGGAGAACTGATTAGATGGTTTTGTGCATGCAAATATACATATGCATGTAGATACATACTGGATAAACGTGTATATAATTTATGATTTACATAGTTCTATGAATAAAATTAATAGAAAATTAATATCTAGGCTATATTTTTAGATACCTATTTTGAAATTATAGATGAATTTATTTTTTAATGCAAATTTATTCCAGCTATTTCTAGGTATTACAACTACTGAGAATATTAATAATGTTCTTGATATAGTGTTTAAATGATTATACATTTTAGTGAAGTAGTTTAAGTTAAAGCAGTAGAGCAGCCTGTTTGTATTTCTAATTTGATACTCTTAGAAAAGAGGATAGAGGGTACACAGGTAAAGGGTACACAGTAATCAAAAGGATACAAGATTTCATTTAGGTAAGAGGAAGAGTTCTAATGATTTTTGTACAACATGTTGATTGTTGTTAAAAATACATTATTATATGTTTCAAAATTGCTAAGAGTAGATGTTAATGTTTCTACCACCAAGAAAGTATGTGAGGTGATGGAAATGTTAGTGTAGCCATTCTGCAATATATACATGTATATGTAATTATTTGTTTATTAAAATAATAAAAAATTTTAGAAAATAAAAAGTGGTCAGTATATTTAATGTATAATGTTTTATTCTTCTAAATAAGCAATTTATTTTCTTATTTCAGATAACCAAATGAGGCCTCTTTTGAATTATGGTATTGCTTGGTGAGCATTTTTAAAAATTTTGTGTTATTTTTTAGAATAATATCCATTAACTCCTACAACTGAGTTGCATTTTTGTACTACTGTTACAGTATGTCTATGGGCTTCCTGGTTGAAGACACGGCACCAGTCATCTGGAGAGGCCTTATGGTAATGTCTGCCATTGAGAAACTGTTGAGGCAGGTAAGAAAGTTGCATTAAAAATAATTTCTTTTGTTGGCAAGGCTGTGGTTACTTATTGATTGGAGAACTCTAAAAGTTTGCAGTTAGGTTTGACATGTTTCACAAAGCATTCCAGTTGATGGGCAGAATATGTGATTTTTTTTTTTTTTTTGCTTTGTTGTGTCTGCAGTAAAAAGATCAATTAAGTGGCCTTCTTTATATTTAGGATTAATCTTATTGTGACCAAAGGTGAATTACAAAGGTGGTGTAGAAATTCTTCAGATGTAGGAAAAGATGATATAAACTGTGATACTTGTTATTTTAAATTGTTTTCCCAAAGCTATAATTTTATTTTACTTTGAATATGTATACTTACATAGTTATGTATATAATACCTGGTCAGTCAACTTTATCATATCTTTAAGAAAAGGGCAGAACATTTCATTGAATATTGTAACTGTATTGGGAGGGCTATATGTCAGTTACACTCTGCTTGAAATGAATGTTTTTCTTAGTAGATATGAGTTTATAATTGTATTATAGGTAAATATTAAAAATAATTTGCCTTTACCAATTTACAACAATTACCTCTAATCTGTTTAGATTCTACTTTGGGTCTGGCACCATGCTGTAAGTGACAATTCTAATGCTCAGTATTTCTGTATTCGTTTTCAGATGTACATGTAATAGATGAAATATGTATTGAATATCAAAACTCTTCTTTCTTCTTTATAACACTGTTTTTCTAGTGTTTCTCCTGTTTGAGTTGTGACAAATGTGCTTTTTTTTTTTTTTTGAGACAGGGTCTCGCTTTGTAGTTCAGGCTGGCTCTGAGCTCACTATGTAGGCCAGACAAGCCTCGAACTCAGCAATCCTCCTGTCCCTGCCTCCCGAGTGCTGGGATTACAGGCCTGAGTCACCATGCCCGGCACTGTGGTATGTGGTGTTGATTGCTGGTGGGCGTGAGTCACCACGCCCAGCATTCTATGTGGTCACCAGGATCGAACTCAGGACCTTGTGCTTGCGAGGCAGGCGCCGGAACCACTGAGCTAAATCTCTGGCCCAGACAAATGTGCTTTTTGAACTTTGGCCCAGATGCCTATTCTTCTGGTTATTTAAGTTTCTCGCCTATATTGCCTCCTCTTGACACTCATGATCTGTTGGTTATTTCAGTTATATTTCCCCCAATATCTTTGCTTTGCCAATGTCTTTGCTACTTTAACCTTTATCTTTTTAGATTAACTTAGTCTTCCTTTCTGTACTTCTGAGTACTGTCAGATAATGCAGAATGAATAATTGTGGTAATTAGCTGTATTATATATCTTTTTGTTTTCCTCCAGTACTGGGTATTGAACCCAGGCCCCACATATGCTAGGGAAGGGCCACTGCCAGCCTCATATTAATACGTGTTGATATTCAAGTTTAGTTACCCTGTTAATGCTTTTATTGTCTGATTTTACTCACTGATCTTATTTATCAAAAGCTCATCTAAAAACCAGTGTTTAGAGAATCTGGCAACGTGGCTGAGGACCAAGAGGAGACTAGTGAAAAGGAGCTCTCTGATAAATTGTGTGAAAGTGACATTTATTCTGGTATATTTTCAGCACACATACTATAAGATCCCTCCCCCTTTCTCCTTTTTTTTTTTTTTTTAAGTTTTTTTGAGACAGGGTCTTGGTCTTGCCAGGCAGATGACCACTGAGCTAAATCCCTGGCCCCTAGACATTGCTGATTTTTTTTTTTATAAAGTCACTTTCTTTAGTGCATTTAAATGGAACTGCAAAGCTGTTTCTTTAGGACTCTACTGATTAGTGCCTAACAACTGAGCTGCCAGTTAAGTTTTTTTTTTTGAAACAGGGTCTCCCTTTGTAGTTCAGGCTGGCCCTGAGCTCACTATGTAGCCCAGGCAAGCCTCGAATTTAGCAATCCTTCTGCCTCTGCCTCCCAAGTGCTGGGATTATAGGTGTGAACCACCAGTCTCACCAATGTGGTATTGATTGCTGGTGGGCGTGAGTCACCACGCCCAGCATTGTTGTATATGGTTACTGGGGATCGAACTCAGGACCTTACGCTTGTGAGGCAGGAGCTAGAACCACTGAGCTAAATCTCTGGTCCCAAGTTTTTTCCTTTTTAAAAATTATTTATTCACGGCAGTGCTGAGGTTTGAACCTGGGGTCTTGTCTGGAAAATGTTCTGCCACTAAGTTTGAACATATAGGTCCCAACATTTTATTTCATGATTACCTGGTTACTTGCTGGTCAGGCCTGTGGGGAGGCAGAAGATAACAGTGTGATAGAACAGCATGGCGGGACACGTGTGTTTGTGCAGAGCTTTACAGCTCACATGAGTCAGGAAATAGGTCAAGAGGAAGGGCATGGGTCTCATGTGCCCTTTCAAGGGATCTTCTTCCCTGACCTGTTTCTTTCAAATAGACTGGCCTCTTCAAGTCTGTTACTGTCAAATAGTACCACCAACTAGTGGCCAATACAGATGCAAATTATTACACTTCTAGTAGTGAACTTGCGCTTCTTTGGGTTTGATCTTGATTTTAAAAATTTTTTGTCATGTTTTTTCCTTCCTTTTCCCAGTCCCTTTCCCTACTTCCAAGTGGTCTCCCTTTTGGACTTTTACTTCCTATTTTACATTACCTATTATACATTTTGGTCCTCATTTACTCTTGCAGTTTCTCATATCAGAGAAACTATTTGGTACTTACACATGTATGTTTTATTTATTTCACTTAAGAGGATGGCCTCACCAGGCATGTTGGCTCATGCCTGTAATCTCAGCACTTGGGAGGCAGAGGCAGGAGAATTGTTGAGTTCAAGGTTTGTCTGGGCTACATAGTGAGCTCAGGGCCAGCCTGAACTACAAGGCAAGACCCTATTTAAAAAAAAAAGAGTATGACCTAAATGTGTATCAATTTATCTATAAATGCATCTAATTTATCATTTTTTACAGCTGAAGGGTTTATGGTTTTTCATAATTTGCTTATTTTTTCTAGCACCATTTGTTTAAAAATATTATTGCTGAATTGCTTTGGTACATTATATGTAAATCAGTATCCCATATGTGTGTGGGCTCTGTCTACATACTAAATTGTGTTCTATTGATTTGTTTGTTTAATCCTTAAAGTAAAAAAGTGTCTTGCCGGGCGTGGTGGCTCACGCCTATCATCCCAGCACTCGGGAGGCAGAGGCAGGAGGATTGCTGAGTTCGAGGCTTGCCTGGGCTACATAGTGAGCTCAGAGCTAGCCTGAACTACAAAGTGAGACCCTGTCTCAAAAACAAAACAAAACAAAAAACAAAAAACCATAGTGTCTTTTTTTTTTTTTTTTTTTGGTATTAGGGATCAAACTCAGGACCTTGTACTTACAAGGTAGGTGCCAGAACCACTGAGCTAGATCTCTGTCCCAAAACAGAGTCTTGACTTTTGTAGCTTATAGAAGGCTGCAGTAGGAAATGTGAAACTTTCAGCTTTATTCTTTTACAAGATTATTTTGGCTACTTTAAGTTCTTTTGTATTTTTTTGTCTAGTCATTCTATAATTTACTCAGAAGTTTTGGCTTTTGCTTCATATATTTTGAAGCTCTGCTCTTAGATGCACATTTTAGTGCTGTTACATCTTCCTGGTGAGTTGACCCTTTTATTGTTACCAAGGCTTTCCTGTATTTCTGGAAAACTCCTCTTATTAAAGTCTGATACTAAAATAGCTGCATAATCTTCTTATGCATATAATTACTATGGAATATCTTTTTAAATTCTTTGCTTTTAAACTTCAGTGTCACTATAGTTAGGTGAGTCTCTTAATAGTACTTAGTTGTGTCTTGCTAATTTAGCCAGCCAAATGATCTTTGCTTTTTAGTTGATTTGCTTAGTTCATTTACTATTTAGTATAGTTGTTAGTATAGTTTCCCCTCATTTGTTACATTTATTTTTCTTCCTTAGATATTTAAAGATTTTTTCTTATATTCTTTTGGATATTTTTCAAGTTCTATTTCAATTTTTCTGTTAACTTTTCAGCTATACCTGTTCGTATTTTTCTGTGGCAACTTTAGAGATTATGTTACATTTTGTTAATCAGTCACAATCTTCTTAACGTTAATATTGTGCTACTCAGTATAAAATTAACAACTTTGTAGCACACAGTTCTGTTTACCATCTGTTGTACTTTGTGATATATTTTAAATATATATATGTTGTAAATCTTACTGTATATAGTGTTATGAAATTTACTTATTTGTCTTTTAATGAAAAAGACAAGTGAATAAATTTAAGAAAACAATCTTTTACATTTGCCCACACATTTGCTATTTCAATGCTATTCATTTCTTCTTGAGTTCTGGGTTTTATCTAAAGTTCTTTTCATTATTCTAAGAATTTCCTTTAGTATTTTTGTGGTGTGGTTCTGATAGTGAGAAATTTTTTCAACTTTCATTTATTCGAAATGCCTTTTTTTCTACATACTTTCATTGTATAGATTCTGAGTTGATTATTTTTCTTTAGTTCTTAAAGATGTTCTGTTGTTTTCAGGCCATATTATTTCTGATGGGAAACCTGCTGTAGTTTTTGTAGTTTTTTTCCCCCTGAGTGCTAGCTTTTCCTTGTCAACTTTCATAATTTCCTTTATGTGTTTGGTTTTAATCTCACCTGCCTCATAAAAATTGATGTTCTGCAGAGCCATGTCCACAACTCAGAAGTTGAGGATGTGGACTCTGGAGCCAAATTTGCCCAGGTTGCTTTCCTTATTCAAATCTAGTAGTCGTGTGACTTTGGGGATAGACTTCTCTGAGCTTGAGTTTCTTCACCTGTAAAATAGGGTTAATGATAGCGCCTTCATCTGGTTATTAAATGAGTTTATATGTGTAATATGCTGGAAAACCTAGTGTTACATAAAAGTGCTTTGTTATTGTATTTTATCAACCACAATATCATTTTCTTTTTACATTTACATTTTTTCCTAAATAGGATGTACCTTGTAGTTGATGGCTTTTTAGGATAGAAATGAAGTTCTTTCAGAGCAATTTTATATTGTTTCTCTGGTCTCCTGTGGACATTTTCGATCTAAATTCTGTTAGAGGCTGTTGGGATCACTTTGATGGTGTGAATTCAGATCAGATAGCTGCTTGGTTACCATCTTGTTGTTCGTGTTCATGGGGAAGTCCCACCCACGCCTTTCTGCCAAAGCCAGAGTGCACAGCTGCATGTTTCCTCCTGATTTCTTTTTAAGTTAGAGATTTTTCATCTACTTTTAGTTTAAGAGGGTGCAGTGCTTCAAGTTCTCATCTAATAGGATTGCCCTGTTAGAATATAATTCTTTGGCCGGAGGGTTAGCTCAGTGGTTCTGGCGCCTGCCTCGTAAGCGCAATGCCCTGAGTTCGATTCCCGGAAACCACATATAATGCTGGGTGTGGAGACACGCCCACCAACAATCAACACCGCATTCCACAATGCCGGACGTGGTGGCTCACGCCTGTAATCCCAGCACTCGGGAGGCAGGGACAGGAGGATTGCTGAGTTTGCGGCGGCCTGCCTGGGCACCATAGTGAGCTCAGGGCCAGCCTGAACTACAAAGCGAGACCCTGTCTCAAAAGCAAAAAAAAAAAAAAAAAAAAAAAAAAGAATATAATTCTTCATAGATGCTTTTTCCCCGCTCTTAGAGTGCTGCCTAAAACAATGATATGTTTTAAGTGAGCTATATGTGAGGGTAACAGTTCTCTAACATATTAGCACAAAATAATCATTTAGCAATCTTTAAAACTCTCAAATTTCAGGTCACACTCTAGGCGAATTAAATCACATACTTTGGGTATGGAACGCAAATGTCAACACTTTTGGAGCTTTCTGGTTCTTGACTCCAAAGAAGTTTAACTGTGGTTTGGAGAGTTTTATGAATGACCACTAAGTGCAAGTGAGAATTGAGAGAGAGCAAGGAGAAAATAGATAATATATGGCTATTTCTGAGTTTTTGGTGTGTAGGGGTGAAGTCCCACCGGATGCTACATGGTGAAACTTTCAGTTTTGCCAAGTTTTCTAACTATTTTAATAACTCTAAAGCCTACTCGCTGGCAAGGGGGTAGGTATATTGGACCTAGAATTAGTAACTGGCATGGCAAAATCAAAAGGTGAAAAATATGCAGGAAATTAAAGGGGGACATTGAAGTCAAGCCTTGGTTTCCAAGAAGATGCTTACTAAGGAGGGATTAGGTAAAACTGAAAGGATCATGTAGTTGAAAATCTCTTATTATGAGGCTGAAGTTATTCAGAAGTGATGGGAGAAAGGGGTGTGAGAAGTGACACTGGGAAATTGATCATGTTCACAAAAGTAGGACTTTGTAAAGAGGCTTTTTTTCTTTTTCTTTTCCCTTTTTAAAATGGGATGTGGAAATTGGTTATGTGAGGAAAGTCAGCTTAATTGAAGTTCCTATATTTTTATTTGCAAAACTGGCAATTCAAGGGGGTTGGGGATTTAGCTCAAGTGGTACCATACCATCCTTGGATGCACAAGGGCCTGAGTTCGATCCCTGGGACCGCAAAAAAAAAAAAACCCAAAAAAAAAAACCTGGCAATTCTAGGTGGAAGTGATTAATAAGACAAAGAAAGGGAGAGAGAAAAAGCAAGGTGAACATGGTAGTGGGATGGGGACACAGTTACTTCTGAGGTAATACAAAGGGTAGGTTCTTGGCCCAGATTGGAAGGCATGAGTAATCAAGATGGAGGGAGCAGTAGAGTGGGAGGTGGGAGCGGTATCATAGTAGGTAGGATGTAGGAGCCCAGCCAGGATAATTCTTTGGAATTTAGTGAACAAGATGGTTTATCAACTACTTTTACCAACATTTGCACTTCATCTGAAGGATAACTTAGGAAGAATACAGAAAATTTGGATTTAGCTTGTCAATTTCTATCAATTTATCAGTACAATTTCACCTCACTTCTAACCTAATTTGCTAGAAGGAAGAACAAAGAATGATGAATAAATATAGAATATGTTCATGAATGTATTTTGTGATGTACTGTGATAAAGTCTCAAAGGACATAAAACTAAAAGTTCAATTTTAGGATCAATTAGGAAAACTAAGCAGATAAATGCTATAATGTCTTTTTGAGTTCTGGACTTACTGTTTCTTTGCATTTCTTCAATATTTGAAATGGTTTCTCTATATTTTGCATATTGACTTTAATAATTAAATTTATAAGCATGTAGTATGTTTCACATTAAGATTCTTGAGTAATATCTTTTTTCAGTTTTGCTCAACATAGATATAGCTAGTTTAACGAAAATTAGGAAGTATTAGAATCTTTGAATTTGGAATCATGGGATATTTGAAAAATAATTTTATTTACTAGAGAAAGAGCTACAGAAAGGAAACTTCAAAAGCTTGTCTGATGTGAGCACCTGCTGTGGTCACAGTGTAAACTCTGGAGACCAGAGATTTTGGCAGCAGTTTCAGTGCTTTTAGTCCAGTCTCTAGTATCTCCACATGTGAAGCAGATGCCAGTTTTCTTCTGTAGGGTTCTGATAATGGCACATAATGAGTCGGCTGTTTCTTAGCAACTAAAGAAGCAGTTTCGCTTTAGCTGATCTTGCACTAGGAATGAGACATTTTCCCTTGATAGTTGGTATTAGTGATTTCCCTGACAATGGAATTTCACTTTTGAATAAGGAATGTTCTCACCCTTTGGTTTGCTAAAGAATTTTGCTGTGAGTTGGGCTAAGCTCCGCTTAATCCTGTATAAAATGAAAAAAAAAAAAGAACCCTCTAAGTACCTCTCATGGGAAGAGCCAAAGGAGTTTGATACATAGTTTCTCACATGGTAAGCGATTATACAGGAAAGCTATAATAGGGGCATTTTCCCCACTGGTTAAAAGGATAGTTAACAAACCAAATTATTTTTCTGT
This sequence comes from Thryonomys swinderianus, assembly GCA_004025085.1. Classification (NCBI taxonomy): domain Eukaryota; kingdom Metazoa; phylum Chordata; class Mammalia; order Rodentia; family Thryonomyidae; genus Thryonomys; species Thryonomys swinderianus. The sequence continues at coordinate 2,952 of PVIC010031191.1, read as the reverse complement.
ATTTAGTATTTGTAGCAATAGAGGTTTAGTAAGTAACAGATAATGTGTTGTAGAAATAAATATGAACAAAATTTTTAATACCAGTCTTATTTCAGTATAAATCTGTATAGCAAAAACATTATCTAATCTGTGGCCCATTTGATTGCACACAGTAGTCTATACTAAAAATTGTTATTGTACCCAAAGATTTTAAACAGGTCCTTATAGTTCACTTTAAGGTGAATTGTTGAACATTTCAATGTTTATCTTTTAGATATTGCTGGTTGTAAGGCATCTACACTTAACTAATCATCTTAAAATTACTCTTGACAGTGGTAATAGACATGGAAATCCTCCCAACTTTTAAGATATGGAAGCATGAAGAAATTGCTGTAGGTGATTTTATTGGGGAGTCATTCATAGTTTAGTTTCTAAGGAAATTGTATTTTTTCTTCCTTTGACATTATGTATCTAATACAATGTACCTTTCCCATCCTGACTGATAATATGATATATTGAATTTTGAAAGTTTTCAGACACTTAGGCAAAGAGATAAAATATTAAATGATGTTTTTAAGATAGTTAAATTAGCCACAGCTAAACATAGCAAATTTATTATTTTGCAAGAAGTAGTTTCACATTATACATTATAGGTGAAGTCATTGGACATCTCTGTTGTCATTTTTGGGCATTTGTCTTCATTCGTTCTTCTTTTATGATTTTTGCATCATCATGTACTTATAGGGTGTCATATTTAAAAAGAATTTGTTAGGTCCCCATGAATCTTTAGGAAGGAAAAAAACTAATTAGTTCAGTTGGACAGAATAGACTTCCAAATACTTAAGATTTTTACTTTTTTCATAAAAGAAGATAATTTATTTGTAGGTGGGAAAAATGAGGAAGAGAGATGGTGGATAACTACTCCAGATGAATAGGGAATATTTGAAAGGCAAATATTCCTTATACTCTTCAAAACTTTTTTTTTTTTAATTTGAAGAAGAGTTTCTGTACCCAATAGCTCTAGTATTGCTCCTAGATTTCTTTGGAAACTCAATCCAAAGCTAAAGAGTCAATTATGTTAAGCCTTGTTTTGTATTCTCCTTTCTCTTTTAAGAGAGTAGAATTAGTGAACAAGGAGATAGAAATACTAGTTCTGCAGGAGTTCTTTTTAAGCACCATGTATTTGTTCATTTATTTAACTATTTATTAAGCTGACATCAGCTAATGCTGTACTTTTAAAGTGTCATTGGGCTTTTTTATCATCTTTAGCAGTAGATGTTTGCTAACTTGCTGTGTTTGGGAGGTTGATTAGAAGGCAAGGATGTGAGTGTGTAAGATGTAATTACAGACTTAAATATTATAAAATAAGTCTTGATGTTATAGATCTACTTTTGATTTATGAGCATGACATTCTAGTGTACTAAAATTTTCAGATTTTCACATACTCTTGACTGTGTTTTATTTAACATTGTCAAAGTTGGAACTTACAGGCCAAGACTGAGTATTACATGGTATTGACCAGTTATTTTCGTGGTTATAAGATACCAGATTTTGCAGTCTCATTGAGGTTCCACATCATAGAAGAAGAAACCCTGCAGTCAGCATTGAAAGAGAACAAGTTGTTAGAAGGAATTAGAAATGGTGTAGGGTTTTAATTCCTGGTTACCTCTTCCTATTTAAAAATATCTTTTTTCTATTAATTATCAGGGCCTACTTAGGTGAGCAATTTCAATTCACTGTGATGACTATGTGCCTATGTACTTTTGAGTTTTATACTATTCTTTTTTACATGCTGCTATTATAAATGTCTAAGACCAAAATCTGTTCCAGTTTTTAGACTTGCACCTACTATTCCCAGTTTCCCACCCAGGTCAGTAAAGCCAAATTTCTGAAGCAATAAAATAGATCTGACATTACTTCACTTTTTTTTTCTGTATTAATATAGGTACACACATTTTTCATCAGTAAAACTACATAGTGATCTGCAGCAGAAATAGAACAACTAAAGTTTTAAAAAATGTGTTACTGTTTTACTATGTCAGTCACTGATTTATCTATCTATCTATCTATCTATCTATCTATCTATCTATCTATCTATCTATCTATCTATCTATTTATTTTTGAGACAGGGTCTCGCTTTGTAGTTCAGGTTGGCCCTGAGCTCACTATGTAGCCCAGGCAAGCCTGGAACTCAGCAATCCTCCTGCCTCTGCCTCCCGAGTGCTGGGATGACAGGCATAAGCCACCACGCCCGGCACTGATTATTTATTGTTGTGTGCAGTTTTGAATTGGAGCATTTTTACGGTGGGGAGTGCCCTGGTTCTGGGAGTTTCTTTTCTAATCTGGGAAAGCCACCTGTAGTAGGCCTCTGATTACATACAGCTAAGGTAGATTATTTTCTCTGTATCTATCTGTGTTTGGTCTTGTTAGATCAGCATGACACTGTGGAAAATAGAGGTGCTTGACTATTCTTGGCCATGTCTTTCTTCCTTAGATTGGACTGTAGGCCTTTCAGACATACCTTGTACTGTCCTGGATGTAGAAACTAATAATCAACTCCCCTTCTCCCATTTGTTTTATCACTAGTTGTTTCTGGTATTTTTGTTTTGTTTTGTTTTTATTGAGACAGGGTCTTGCTGTGGAGCCCAGGCTGGGTTTACACTTGTGGCAATGCTCCTGGCTCAATTTCTGCAGTACTGCTATTATAGATTTGCTCCACCATGCCTGGCCATAGTTGTTCCTTTACACCTACCTGGCTCTCTCTTTGGCAACATTAAGCTTCTTTACTTATCTAGTGACATGGCCTTCTTTTCTAGAACTTTTCAACATGGTAGCATTAGTTTTTTTTTTTAATACTGATCTTCCTCTTCACAGCTCATATAGTCTTTCTTTACTTTGAATATATGTTTTTGCTTAAAGACATGTTCTGAGTCCATTTTGTAGCTAACCCAAGCTGTAAGAGTGATTGAAGCT
>PVIC010031190.1:0-21466 GCA_004025085.1 Thryonomys swinderianus | reverse complement strand
AAGCTCCTCATTTCAGAGACAAGAAAGGAGATGTATACAGGTGGCCATCCTGATAAGGTGTCCCCTGACAGGGGCTCCTTCTTCCTGTCTCGGTTACTTTTTTCAATGCTGAGACAAAAATATCCAAGACCCAAAATTAAAAGAAGAAAAGTTTACTTAAAATCAGTTTGTAGAGATTTCAGTCCATAATTGCCTGGCTTCAAGGCAGGGGGGCACATGGCAGAGGGCATTGCAGACAAGAAAGAATTCACTGTATGTAGAAGACAGCAAAATCAAGCAAGGGCAAGACATGCCCCTTGCTGTCCCTTGTACTGTCCCCAGGCTACCAGCATCAAGGTGGTACCAAACTAATCAGTGGGCTGATTTAGTAATCAATCATACACCATCCCAGTGTCATACTCTCTGGATTCGGCCAGCTCTAAAAAAGCCCCACCTATGACCACATGAGGCTTTCAGGGACATCTAGACCCCAAATGTAACATTCCACCTCTGACTCCAAAAAGACTCAGACACATCATTTTATGCAAAAGGTATTTAGTACACTTCTAAAAGTTGCCAAAGTCCCAACAGCTTCACCATTGTAGGCAAGTCCCAGTCCCAAGTCTCCACTGAGATTTAGGGCAAACTCTTAGCTATGAGCCCCTATGAAAAGAAAGTTAACAGTTCACACATACAATGCCACAAGATAAATACTGCATTCCAAAAGGTAAAAGTAGGGGAGTACAAAAGAATGGGACCAGAGCAAGTCCAAAATACAACAGGGCAGACACTAAGTTCTGTAGTTTTCTATGCACCATCTGAGGCAGTCCATGACAAAATATTAACTCCAAAGGGCTTGAATGGCTCTGCCCCTATCACACTTCCAGTTCTGGTAGCTCCCATGGCTTCTCTCTCGGGTAGCTCTCCTCTTTCCTTGCAACTTTCTTCAGACAATCCATGTTCCTGGCTTCTCCAAACTTCTGGAGTCTTCAATCCCCTTCAGCTTCACACTCACAGCTTTATGCACTGCCCTCTCAGGAGCACACTGTTTGGCCTTCTTCTGCAATGTGGGTGGAAGTCTTCCAGATCCAGCACCATATGGATGACGCCGTGGTCTGGCCTCAGCTGGAGCAATAGCCAGGGTTCCTTCTTTTTGGCTTGATCTCGGAGCATTCCGAACCCAGTCCAGAACAACAACTTCCTTAGGCTGCCACCATAGTGGAACAGACCACTCTGGGGTTTTCTTCTCAAAACAGTCTTTCACCTTTGCAACTCTGAGGCTGCAAAAGCTAGAGTTCTGCAGGCTCTTATAATGTTCTCGGGCCATCTTTTCTATTCTCTTTAGAAATACTTGACTCTTTCTTACTAGTCGTTTCACCAACTAATTTCTCCTCTGTTTCACCTTTGCAGGCTACGACTTTACTAGAGCTTCGTTACAGGCCAAAATCAACAATGTTTTCAATCATTCTGTTGGGCACTTTGCTCTTGATTCTCCAAATAACTCTGGTTAAGTTAAAATCCCCCAACAGTAAGCATGCCACCTTCTCAACATTCCTCTTGAAATTTCTTCTGCAAGATTAGTCCGTCACCCTTCATCTCAATCTCAGGCAGAATCTCTGGAGTTGAGCAAAATGCCAACAATCTTTCTTCCAAGGCATAGCACACATTGTCTGGAGTCCAGCAGTCAACACAGCCCTTCTTCCCTGCAGAAACCTCCTGAGCCTGGTCTCTACCAGCAGGACTTCTACCAGCATTCTGCTCTTCTAGGCTCAACCAGATTCTTCCATCGAGTACGGCCTCAGGCAATCCAGCTCTACTCCTTCAGCATTTGAGAATTTTTCCAAACTCTTCCCACAAGCCAGTCACAAAGGCCCTTTTAACCACACGGTCAGGTATAGTCACAGAATACCACTTCTCTGGTACAAATTCTTAGTTACTCTTCTCATAGATGAGACAAAATACTTAAAACTTAAAATCAGAGGAGGTAAGATTTATTTAGCTCATAGTTTGTAGAGATTTCCGTCCATCATCAGCTGGCTCCAAGGAAGGGTGTGGGTGGCATGTGGCAAAGTGGCCACTGGAGTAAAACTATTCACTGTATGCAGAAGAGAGTTAAAGGGAGCAAAGCCAACACACGCCTCTTTCTGTACCTTGTATTATATCCAAACTCTGGTGGATAAGGAGAGTGCCAGGCCAATCAGTAGACTAGTAATTCCAACCCTTAACCTGAGTCTCACACACTCTATATTCAGCCTCTTTTGAAAAAGCCTCACTCATGGCTGGATGAGGCTTGGGGAGGGGGGGTGGGGCATCTAAAGAAGCCACAACACTGGCCTTAGGTCAGAATGTGGGCTGAGTCACCTGAGTAAACCTGGAAGCTGCTCAAAGGGGGTTACGTCCACTGTTTCTGCCCCTGCTCCTGCAGCCCCAGACACTCAGCTCTAGGCGGGTGGAACCACAGACAGCCCCTCTAACCTGCCACCCACCCGACGACATTCAGGGCTTTCTGCTTTTATATCCTAAACACTTCGCCTGGGACTCATCACTTTCTCGTTCATTTTATAAATTCACAAAACATTTATTTAGAATCGGAAAGAACCCCAAAGGTCATATTTTGGACAGGCCCTATAGTTTCATGAATAATGGACATTTTCATTAGGACCATTTCCACATTGGGATATTTTGATGCACCTTGGAGAATGAAATATTCATCTCTAATCCTCTGAAGCATCTGCCCCACAGCACAAACCACATAAACACCCTTACTAACGTCCACTGAGAACCAGAGACAAAGGAAGGAATGAGTCTCAGCCGGGAAGTCAGTGTGAACACAGGAACACAGAGAACTCACAACAGTTTTTTGCCTTGATGGAACATTTGTTTTCTTTAAGATATATAGTTTTAGTTTTGACATTTTAGACATGTGATTCACCTATAATTACTCTTTATATAGTATGAGGTAGGATTTGAGGGTTTTTTTTTCATATTCACTCATTCTGAAACTATTTATTAAACCAAGTTCTACTATCCTCTGGAACACTTTCATACCTTTTTTGAAAATGACAAAATCTATTTCAGCACTGTACAGTCCTGATCACCAGCCTGAGCAGGAGTCTCAAAGTCACACAGGGTAAGCTCTCCCTCCACCTTTGATCTTTCCAGATTGCTTAGGATACTCCAGACCTTTTTGTATTTTCAAAAAGCATTTTTAGGGGCCTGAAATTTAGCTCAGTGGTTCCAGCGCTTGCCTCACAAGCACAAAATCCTGAGTTCAATTCCCGGTAACCACATACAATGCTGGGGCATGGTGGCTCACGCCTGTAATCCCAGCATTCAGGAGGCAGAGACAGGAGGATTGCAGAGTTCGAGGCTTGCCTGGGCTACATAGTGAGCTCAGGGCCAGCCTGAACTACAAAGCGAGACCCTGTCTCAAAAAATAAATAATAATAATAATAAAGCATTTTTAAATAAGCATGACAATCTGCTTACTGGATTTTGTTTATAATGGCTATAACAGAAGCGCCTATGTGGAAAAGATGCACAAGATGAGGCCTCACAGGGCAGTCATTGAAAAAAGAAGGATTTTCCTGCTTCTGCAGAGGTAACTTCTTCAATCTGGTAACATGTTTACCTTCTGGAGGAGCCAGTTTCTATTGCTGCTTTTTTGGGAACGGGATCAACTAAACAACTTCATATAAACCCAGATTCAAATGAAAGAAACAAGAAGGTCAAACTTGCCTCTACTGGTTTCAGTACCATACAGAAATGCTGTTATGATACTATATGGGTAAAAAGAAGCCTGTAATGCTATCAAAAAGTGATTTCCAATCAAAGAAAACTCGATCAAAAGCAAAGGAACAAAGATGTACAGAAAATGAGGATGGTTTTCTTTGAATGGTGGTCACACAGGTGATTTTAGTTTTTGAAGATTCCTTTCATATTTCCATATTAACAAATGTTTATCAATGAATGTGTATTACTTTGCAAAGGAGAAAAAGAAGTTTTAAAAGGAAATATCTCAGTGTTTTTTTTTTTACTTCAGTTATGTTATTCATGATTTGACTCATCATGTTATTACATGGTTTAAACACTACATATAAAACTGTTGAATAATCCCTTCATAGCAACACACAAACAAGTACAAAATATCCAGGAACTCAAATTATGTGGGTATGGGAACCATAAAGAAAAATTTAAATTAACTGGGGGCACTGAGTTGGGACATGCTCTCTAGGTCCCTAATACACGGCTGACCCAAACTCACGGCAGGTACAATGCCTGCTTAAAGGCACTGATGTAGCAATCCAGGGCACATGTTAGCTCTTGCCAGGCACTAGTTAACGCACCATTCTCTACTCTTTCCACTAGGATGGGAGTTGTGTAAGGGCAGTGATCATGTCCAGTTTGAACAATTCTTAGTGCTCAGTGCATAGCAATTAAACAACAAACATTACTGAATTAATAACTAGAGAAAACAGAAGAGCTGATTAAAGAGGATACACCAGGAAATGCTGAAGCAGGCAGATTTAAAACTTAAAGTACAAGTAAAAGTATAAAGCCACATTCTACTAGTTTATAATAAGATTAGTGGATTGGTAATACTGTTTAACAACTCACCCAATTTTTTTTTTTTTTTTTAGACAGGGTCTTGCTTTGTAGTTCAGGCCGGCCCAGAACTCACTATGTAGCCCAGGCAAGCTTCAAACTGAGCAATCCTCCTGGCTCTGCCTCCCAAGTGCAGGGATTACAGGCGTGAGCCACCATGCCCAGCACTGTGGTATGTGGTATTGATTGCTGGTGGGCGTGAGTCACCACGCCCAGCATTGTATGTGGTTACCAGGATCAAACTCAGGACCTTGTGCTTGCCAGGCAGGCACTAGAACCACTGAGCTTAAATCTCTGGCCCCCAACCCACCCATTTGTAAAGGGCTTCTGAAAGACTAATGAGAACCACATTGTGATAGGTCAACTGATAGATGTATATCAAAAAGCAAATATTGATTTAAAACGAGAATCTTCTAGAACAATAAAGATATCAAGTGTCTTTGGGGAATTCTCCTGATTTTTTATATTTTTAATTGCTTAATTGTGTTAAAGCCATTCCACAAACAGTTCATGTTACTTAATCATAATTAACTATGGTCCTAAGTCTCACATGTTTCAGTATAAGTCGTGATAAAAATTAACTATAAAGCATGACTCATTTTTCTTGTGCATCTTGTATGGGTTTTATTTATGTATAAACACAACAAAATGAAGAGATCAATTGTGTATTCAAATTAATTATGACTATGGACGTTCGGTGTATCATTCAGGTGAAACTGAGTCACTATATAGCATTCTGCAGCACCTCCTGGAGGTTGACAAGACCATATTTTATAACCACACCAGAACATCAGTGTGAGACTTGGGTTGTCCAGAAACAAACCCTGATATGAATCCAGATTCTAGCTTCAAGAAGAATGTGTATCTCTCTAAAAACAGGCTAAACCTGCAACAGAATAAGCACATTTTCTTCTTAAAAACAACAGAAAGGTGAAGAAGTGTTTAAGTAGTAACTGTCGCCAGCAGCAACAGCTTATGAACATCACTGCTGAGACACCCTGCACGCTGCATTCTACGACAGTCCAGGAGTCTCCCTCAAAGGGCATGACAGCCATGTGTTTTCTCCTTCCAGGGCCGGTGTGTTTACCTCTGTGTCAACTTTCCATTCTCACGCTTTCCTTAAAGTGACGTCATCATCGATAATACACAACCCTCCAGGCTGGTTTGTTCCCCAGTGATCCAGACTCACATATGTGTCCAGTTAGTTTGTGGAGACCTTGCCTGGAAGGCTCACCTCCTCTCCGCGTGCAGCACACCCTGCTAATTCCTACCCTTGGATCTCTGCATCAGTTTCCCAGTGCTCCGGCTCCACTCTTTCCTTACTTTGATTACTCACGGCACCTACTTAAAGAAATCCCCCCGACCCCACCAGACTTACTCCCACAGTTCACTTTACTTACAAGGTAGTAACAGTGGTATCTACGCATTTGTGGGCTGTTGCCTGCACTTCCTGAGTGGAAGGGAAGTTCTGGAAGGCTGCCAAAATAACTGGATGTGCCTGCTCGGCCCTTCTCCTCCTCACTTCACAATAGCTACACACAGCTCCCCAAATTCCACAGAAGTGAAGTTAAGAATCTCAGAACCTCCATAAAATTCATAACAAGTTCCTATTTAGATGAAACTTGCCGGGCAACAAGCCTGTGGAGTTAAATGTTAGGCACGTGCCCTTGTGCCCCACCTTTTCAGTCTATTCAAGAAAATAAAAAAGTCATTCTATATATAAGCATTGACATTTATAGAGCAAATGCTATGGAAAAATATAATAGAAGTATGGACAACTAAATATATTAAATGCTGTATCAAATGACTTCCCAAATACTGAGAGCAAAACCAGGGTACCTCATCTGTGCAAATGTGGCAGTCTGCAATTAACATGTCTTAAGAAAACTGTGCTTAAAAGACAAAGTATATATGGGTGTTTAAAAGTAATTTCAGACCACTAAAACTAAATTTTAAAAAAGTGACCAGAGATTTAACTCAGCGGTTCCAGCACCTGCCTGGCAAGTGCAAGATCCCTGGTTCAATCTCCAGTTACCACACACAACAATACCAGGTGTGGTGACTCACACCCACCAGCAATCAGCACCATGTACCACAGTGCCAGACATGCTGGCTCACGCCTGTCATCGCAGCACTTGGGAGGCAGAGGCAGGAGGATTGCTGAGTCTGAAGCTTGCCTGGGCTACATAGTGAGCTCAGGGCCAGCCTGAACTACAAAGAGAAGCCCTGTTTCCAAAAAAAAAAAAAAAAAAAAAAAGGAATAATTTTGTGGGAATTGTGTAAGTACAGACACACTTATTTAAAATAAAAAAAAAACCCTAAATGTTAATGGTATATTTAGTGTGAAAAGATTTTACTTTTAACATGAAGTAACCTCAATATCAATTCTTTTTTAGTTGTTTTAAGACTCACTCATAACTAAGCTTCCCAAGATATATACCTCATAAAAATAAAATGTCTTTTATTTTTCCTCCAGAAATTATCATCTAAAATGAGATCTTCCATTCTTTTCTAAATGACTCCCTTCACTTGCTTTGTTTACAGACCACTTACACACGTTAACAAATAAGGGACAATAAACACATCTTTTGCAGGTACACACTATTACCAGATTGGAACAGAGAGATCAGTAGGCCCTATGGGTTAGGACGGACAGCAGGCTGTGTCCCAAGAGTGGCAGAGACTGCCAGACTGACGTAAGGCACAATAAAGCTGGTATTTATGAGCTGCTGGTCACAGGTGTCTAAACCGTCCCTGAACACAAAGTACACCTGGCAGACTGTCGGTTTCCCTTTCATTTGTCCAGTGTCAGTGTAACAGGGAGGGAGAAAGGGACCACACGAGATCTTGTCACATCTGCTGCTGGACCTGCCTCCTTGCACAGCTTACCTCGGTGTGTGAATGTCTGGAAAGGTTAGTAAATGCTGCCTTTTCTACTCCTCTACAGCTTAAAGTCAAAAAGGGATTCAAAGGCAAGGCTCCTGGTCTTTGTCTCTCAATTTAGCTTTCTCCAGAGATGTGGGTAGTTCTTAGCAAACCCTGCCACATCACATGAATCAACATGCCTTGGCACTCAGCCCACATGCATGCCTGATCATGCGATTAAAAACAGTCTCTTGACTTTAGTTTTAACCACCTGGCATACAAATCACGAAAGAGACTCATGCAAAATGTAATGAAATAAATTGATTTATTTGGAGGAGAAAGGTGTCACAATGTTGTTATAATTTTTTAAATGATTAGTTTTTCTAACTCAGATAATCAAAGACTTTATTGAGTTGTTTATGAGTGATAAATACACACACACACCTACTCAGGATGTTGACGACTGCTGGCCCAACTTTCTGGAACCATATTTTGGATCCAATGATCTTAGATAAATTTTACTATTTTTTCTCTACAGTTTTTTTTTCTAAGTTGTCTACAGACAAGATTTAACATGCAAAATAGGAAAAATTCCACTGCAAAAACAAAGTTTCAAACAGTTTGAAAATACTGTGCTCTTAACTGGACTCATTCTTAGTTTTGATTATGAATCAAAGGTGAGTGACGTGTAAGGAAAGTACTTAAATCTGAATGTACAGTAACTGGCCTGGTTTTACACAAATTAGCCTTTCTGCAATAAGGCACTTACTACTTTCAGTGTATAGGGAGTGATGTTTTTACTCAATAGACCAGGCATAGGAGTTGTAGATATATTCTGAAATTTTGTTGTTCTTCAGTGCTGTTTTCCTGCAGAGATTTTTTTTTTTAAATTATATTATATGTACAAGTGCCCTTCTACCTCTGACCTTCAAACACCTGGAACTTTTCTACATAGACCCTAACTCTCAGTATAATTTTTCTGTGATAATTTCAGTCTTTAATCCATCAACTTCCAAATATTTCAACTTACTGTATGTCAGTGAGATATCATGTAATATCTTTTTTCTTGCTTTTTAGTGTCTTATCAATCTATTTGCATGGCACAAATGTAATCTGTAGTTCTAAATTCTTGGGAAATGGAAAACCTAAGATCTTGATTTTAATGATGTTAATCTCATAAAGGGGATATAACTCAAGCAAAGATGGAACTGACTGGAACTACCAAAATAAGCACATTTTTAGTTTTAATCAGATGTTATTGTATACATGTTCTATTGGGGGAGAAAGAAAACTTGTTTAATATGTAACATGCTAGTAATGTATTATTGAGTATTATCTTTAACATTCAAAGTTAATTTGATATATTTCAGCAATTAAGAATAAAATCTCCGGGCCAGAGATTTAGCTCAGTGGTTCCGGCGCCTGCCTCGCAAGCGCAAGGTCCTGAGTTCGATCCCTGGTAACCACATACAATGCTGGGCATGGTGACTCACGCCCACTAGCAATCAATATCACATACCACAATGCTGGGAGTGGTGGCTCACACCTGTAATCCCAGCACTCAGGAGGCAGAGACAGGAGGACTGCTGAGTTCAAGGCTTGCCTGGGCTACATAGTGAGCTCAGGGCCAGCCTTGAACTACAAAGTAAGACCCTGTCTCAAAAAAAAAGAAGAAAAAAAAAAGAAGAAAATTCCCTGTGTGATATATGTGTATTACATGACTTTCATATGATATGATCTCTGGATGCTTAGAAACATACAGTGTATTAAAGTAGAAGTTCATTGTAGAGAAGATAGAAATAATAAACAATAAGTGAACAGATGGACAAGTAGAAATAGAAAACATAAGGAAAAATAGAAAATATAAGGAAAAATTGAACAGGTAGAAAAAGAAAACGGGATAGAAGAAGCAGAAGAAAAGTATAGAAAAAGAAAACAAATGTGGGAAGAGAAAAGAAGTATAAAGAAGGAAAAGAAGGAAAAGGAATCAAAAAGGGAAATCTCAGGACACATTGTCAGCACTTTAAAAACATATTGCACCCTTCTCTAGAAATTAATTCAAAAGCTCTATTATTATCTGAGAAACACACAATACTTTTAAAACATCAGGAAAGAGTGGTGAATGAGTCAGAGGGGTCTAAGTATCTGAAGCAGTGTGCTGTGGAGGCTTAAGGCAGCGCTGCCTGTGCTTGTCTACAGATGACAGCCCAGACAACACCCCACGCTGAGCCCAGCCATGGGTGGAAGGCATCAGTCTCTCCTGTTTTGAAAACTACCTTTTCTTTGCTGAGTGAGTAATGTTCATACAATCAAAAAAGTAACCTGATATTAAATAGAGAACCAAAACCCTCTGGCAAGAAAAGCTGACAATAGGAGTGAAAATAATAAGATTCCCAGGGAGACGACAGGGAGACTTTAGTTACTATTATTTTAGGGTTCCCTCAATTAGAAGAAATCAGAGAACTACAGAGCAGGGTGGGACAAGGGAGTGATCATATAATGCAAGCAACTCATGATGCCAGTGGGGAAACCCGAGAAACCAATAGAGTTCAAGCATTTTGTCCAAAATCTAGATCTGCTGATGTTCAACTTCACAAATGATTAATGAACATAGCCAACATCCCCGAGGGCCTTCAGGAAATATAAAGGAAATCAGTGAACCTGACCTATTCATTTCTGTGAGCGTTCCCAATGTATTTTTAGTCCTGAGTGTCTTCATTTTTACTAGCATGCTTCCTCTACATAATGAGAGCATTCATTGTAGGGAGTTGATGCATGGACATGACACATCTCAGTTCTTCTTACCTCACTTTCCCTCCCTTCCACCCTTCCCTTCATCTTTAATCCCTTTTCCATTTGTGAGAGATCTATCTTCCTGTTTCCTGTTATTTATAATTTATTTTCCACTTTAAGTTATACTTTGGCTTTCTCATGTGAGAGAATCTATGTGATATTTAAGTTTTCTATCCAATTTACTTCACTTAACATTATGGTTTCAAGGTGCAGGCTAATGAAGAGTGCCTAGTCTGGAACATAATGGTGAATGGTTAATGAATGGAGAGTGTAAAACAGCACAAGCTGTACCTTTAGGCCTCACCATTAAGGCTACACTTTTGTGTAAACCCTTTAAAATAAGCCCCTGTCAGTAGCACGGTGATTATACTGACCCTTTGCCAGAATCTAAAACAGGCTGACCATGACAGCTTTATCTTTCTGGCAATGTGTAGTCTATAATTACTGGACACAGAGCACAAAGTACAAATGCCCACTGCCCTCAGGAGATGTCTAGCCTCACTTCTAAGAACAGTGTAAAAAAAGCATAATACAAATTGAGTAGTAATTAGATGTCCCCCAGAGGAAAAGTTTCCTCACATCCTCCGTGATCATGTAATGGAAGAACTTCTCAAGACAGACATGTCCAATGTCCACGCCATACGTACGGCTGATCTCTCTGCTCCAACTCCCAGGCCTCAGGCATGACCACGGCCTTCCTGGCCCGTCCCTACCTTCCTCACACTCCAGACCTCCAGACTCCTTGGAAGCCAACCTGTCCACACACCCTTCACCCCTTGGGGCCTCCCACGTCCCTTACTCCTGGCTCAGCAAACCCAGCACTCAGCCTGCCAATGACTGGCACTGCCCACCTTCCTGAAAAACCTGTTCTACCCTGTGGGCTGGGCCACATGAAGACAGAGCCTGTGCCCACCAGCCCACCCACCTTACCGAGAAGGAATTTCCCTCTGAAGGCTCCAGTACACTTTCTCAGAGGAATGTCACTGGCCTTAATTGTTAATCAGAGCTCAGATCTAGTTGAAGTTTATCAAGGGCACCTGGTTGGGCCTTGCGGAGAACTGTTTCCATGAGGAGGAGGGGTGTATTGTGATTTCCCAATGATACAGTCACACACAAAAAAGTGCTAAAATGAGTGCTAAAATGCATCCCACTCCCAGATAAGAAATCAAGTGAAGGAATGAAAGTACATTTCAGAGTTAACCACAGCATTATACTGTGTGGATCTGAACTGAGAAACCCCCCTGGGACAGTCACACTTTCCGAGTTGCCAAGGGATGAACCTGCAGTTACCTGACTAGCTAGAGAAGGACAACTGGTAATTTTATAAATAATTAGTCAAATTAAGCTAAATGGGCCTCCTCCATCCATATTGATGTTTCAGAAGGCACCAGCCTTCTTGGGCACACAGAGTCACTCCAGGGTTCTGCAGACACACCGTGAGGACGCAGAACTGTTTGCTGTTTCCGAACGGGATACAAGAGAGGAAGGCTGCTGAGCAAGTCACGGTCACAGAAATAAATACTCAATGAATGAACCTCCGCTGTAAACTGCGAGGGACTGCGGTAACAGGTGGGGGTGCAATAGAGTAATACAATTGTTTAGTAAGCTACAAAGTAATTAACGTAGGGGCGCACCCGCAGGATCACACCGGGCACCCCTGAACCAGCAGGCGAAGTGCGGCCGGTCGGCATTCTCGCGCTCTCTTTCAGCTACTGTTCAAAAGGAGAAGTTTTCCACAGTAAATAAACCCGGGCACCTGTGGTCCAGAGACAGCCAGCCCACACCCAGGCCCTCAGGCGGGCTCTGCAGGACGCACCAGCCGCCCGTAGGCGACACCGCGTGGGTCCCGGCCGCCGAAGCTCGGGAGAGCAATCCGGGCGCAGAGGCGCGGGGTCTTCTACCGGTCTGGGCACTACGAAGAGGGCAGGGAGAAAGAAAATAGAGACCCGGTCTCTCGACGGACGAGAGCACTGGCTTTCTCTTCCACGTTTCCTTTCAGCGCCTGCCTTGTTGCCAACCGCCCGTCAGCACTGATTCAGCACCGGTCATAGATTTCCCTGGGGCTCCGGGCTGTTTGGGAGGAGACGGGAAGGGCGGTGCCAGCCAGGAACCCGAAGGTGTGCGGCGAGCGGGGCCGGGGAAGCGCTGCTGAACTCCCGGGTCCCGCTCTGACAGCGCGCGGCTCGCGCCTTTCCCGGGGGTCCGGTCCGAGGAGCTCTGTGTCCCCCTGGGACCCGGATCCTCAGCGCTCCAGGCAGCGGCCCAGCGCCCGAAAGCTCTCAGGGCCCCCCAGTAAAGCACCGCGACCCCGGCGTCCGACACCCTCACACACCCACCTGACCCAGGTGAGACGCGCACACGACCGGCCTGAAGCCTCCAAGCCCTTCCCGGGCAGACCCGGGAGTCGCCCCAGAGCAGGGGTTCTCAAGCGGGGTGCTCATCAGAGGCCCCGGGACGCGTTCCCACGACCCGACCAGACCCCGCCAACTCTCGCCTGTAGGTCTCCCCACCCTGCAGCGACCGCCGCACACGTGACAGCTCGTCGCGAAAAGTCTGTTCCTTTCCGCCCTCGGCTCTGACCCGAGACCTGGGGCACCCGGCCTCTCTCGTCCGCGGGCCTTTTCTCAGGACTCCAGCCTCCCCCCCTCCCGAGCCGAGAACGCAACCCGCGCCCGGGGGGGGCGCAGCGCCGACTCCCTCACGGCCGAGCTCAGCCCGCCCCGCCGAGAACAAACTTTGCAAACTTCCCCGCGCGCTGGCAGCCGCGGGGTCCGGGCCCGCACCCCACTCGCCGCACCGCGCCCCACTCTTCGCCCCCGGCCCCGCACCCCGAGCCCCTGCGCCCCACTCACCGCGCCGCTCGCTCCGGAAGCGCTGCCGGGAGCCGCGGGAGGAGGAGGCGGGACGGGCTGAGCCACGGGCCGCCTGGCGCCGGATTGGGTCCCGCGGAGCCCGGAGCCCAGAGCCCCGTCAAGCTCGGCGAGCGCGGCGCAGCCTCTCCCGGGCCGCCCGCTGCAGGGCCCGGCACGTCCGGAACCGGCCGGGCGGGCCGCGCACCTGGAGGAGGTGGAGCGGCGGGGCCCGCGGCTCCACCCAGGCCGCGCCCCGCACCCCGGGCCCCCGGGAGCGCCGGGCGGGGCGGGAGCTGATGGCAAGGAATCTCTGGGATCAGAGATTTGCACCCATTTTCACCTCAGATGAGAGGAGGGTTACAGGCAGGAAACGCGGCTCCTCCGGGGGCACAGGGAAGCGAAGGTACCGAAGTAGAGACATTTTAATTTATTTTAACAAGGAAAACTAACCAAAACTTAAAAATTCGGCTTCCCTGCCTGCGCACCAGTGATCGCTGTGAGGGTTATAACTTGAGCCATGTGTCTTCAGGGTACCCCATTTGTGGCAGATGCTGGGCCACAGCCTGGCTCGGGAAGAATGAAACTTTTGGTGACAGCAGGCTTGTCTAACCCTCCTGGGCGATAGTGAAATTGATAAAATGGAGTTAACCCTTGCACGTGATTTCCAAGAACGTTTTCCCGTGAATAACGTGGGGCGGGAGGTTTTGAGTTTAGCCCAGACTGAAGTTTCCCACTGGAGGAGGATGTAGCTTCCCTCTGCGTAGGAAACTTCCGGGTAAGACGAAAGGCAAGACAGTAAAAACCAGTTACGGGATACTAAAGTCTCAGTCTCCAGAACCTGATAGTTTTCTTGTTTTACATATTTTTTTTTCCATTCTCTGTACCTGATACTTTTCATTTCCCACAGTTGCATAGTTCTTTTTATCTTTGCCAGTTAGACATCTTGTAGGCAATTAGACAGGGTGGTCTGCAAAAAGCCCACAGGGAAGGAGCCCAGGTGGAGGAAGTCAAGGGGACCCTCAAGGAAGGTCAGCATCAGCTAAAGGAGAAAAGCAGTGATTGATATTCTAAGTAGGCTTCAATCCCCAGGTGAAGGCCAAGATTTTGACCCTCAAGGAAAAGACTCCTGACTAAAAACTCTTGTGTGCTTGTCATGTAATTTCCTCTCATTGGATTCCCGTTCAATCAATATTAAATGTATTGGTTGTTCATAGTTTGTCCTTTTTGAATCTTATTGGTAGCCCCACTTTGACCCGCCTCAATTCGTGGCTTTGTTCCATAAGAGCCCCCTGGGAGATGAGGTGAGTGGATCTCCCGTTTCGGGTCCCCCTTCTGTCCCTCTTAGGCAGAAACTTTCTTTCTTGATAAAAGTTTTCCTCCTCTTAACCTCCGTCGTTCCTAAAATTCATTCTGCGATTTTAGGGAACATAAACTCGCGTTTCAGATACCCGGCAGGTCAGGAGCTAGGCTTGCACCCCTGGCTCATTTCACGTACTGCGTGCTGGTGCAGCCTTCACGGATAATCCTGGGTGTTTCTCGCCGGGGTAGTGTTTGTGAGCACGTTAAGAAAGTATCTGAAAATGTTCGCAGCCTATTTTACATTAGCAAGAGCTTTTAAAGCATAAGAATTAAAATGAGACCACAGGAAGTGTAGTTGAATGAAGAGGGACAGTCATGTCTCAGTCGGGTGACATCACGAAGATGGATCTGGACTGCATGTAAATTGTTAAAAGCCAGTGCAGAGAGAACATAGTGGAGGAGGAGAACCCAGCAAAAGCCCTGTGCCAATGGCAGGTGTTAAACTGAGCTCACTTCCTAAGCAGCCCGCAAGGTAAGAGGAATGCTGAACTCCGTGGAACTTCGGGATTTGAGTCTGTTTCTGAGTGGTGAGTACACCTTGAAGAATGTACCAGATACACAAGTAGATGCTGAAAGAGGAGAACAAGGAGAAGCAGCAGGCAGGTAAGCTGAGTTCTAGCACCCAACACATCAACTCCCAGATGGGGACACAGTGGGTGGCTGTCTCAATGCAGAGACAGCATTTGGCGCCATTTTCTCACCTGCAGTGTTATTTGAGATCCAGGGTTGTTATGAGAATTACAAAGTGAGCTATTAGGCTAAAACATCCCAGCTCTGGGTAAGTCTACACAAGTGCCCGTTCTTATGACACTGGGAGTCAGGTTGTATGGAGCCCCAAGGGCATATATATGGAATCCAAAGAATCATAAAAATTCAACCCAAATAAAAGAGACAGAAATCATGAAAGGAGTAGATAAAAATGAAAAAAAAAATTGCCCAGCACTGCACCAGAGTTTTGAACAATGAAGGAAGCACAAAGTATAAAATAATATGGTTTGCATTTGTCCGAAGGATCTTAGTGACAAAAATGTTTATAATGGAAAACACTTTTCTGTTTTGTTTACTGTCTTTAACAGACAGATATTCCTTCAAAAATTCTCAGAAAATGATAAACAGCTATTCCATTTTGTCAGCAAGCTGCAGTCATTTTACACAGAAGTTCCATCAAGAGCTTTGAAATCAATGTGTGTTCGTGCACCACAGGCAGTGACTTCCGGGAAGGCAGATAAAGCTATAAAAACAGAGAGACCATCACACCTGACAGTAAGAAAACTGATGGATGTGCTTATCAAAAGCATTTTTCCCAAGTTTTAGTGAAAAACTAACAATCAAAATTTCCTTTTAGTGTTGGAAAACCTGATGCTGAATGACTCATCACATCACTTTAAGAATCTTGCAGCATTTCAGGTAAGAAGGAGATGCCATTAGTGAGTGAATCATTTTATATACCTGCCACATATAAATTGTTATATAAGAAATTATGTAAGTGGCATGAAGTCAACACATGTAGGGAGCCAGTTCCCCTGGAAAAGCATCCAGCCACCCAGTGATTGAAGCAGAGGCTAGAAACATAAATAAAGCCTGGAAGATAACAGCATAGCAAGGACTCTTCTGTTGAAGTCCTTGACATGTGTCTGTTTATGTGTGTAAGGATGAGACAAGCTAAATGCCATTTAAAGTTCAAAAAAACTGTAAGAGCATTTGGGAAGAGAGAAATACAAACAAAAAGAATTAAAATAAAATGAATATAAGTAGATATATAGGTTTTTTTTTTTTTCCTTTGGAACGAGTTCCTTTAGAAAGAAGAAAAACACTATTACATTTTGGGCCTCCTACATTCTTCAAAATTATGGTGTAATATGGCCATCTGTTTCTGTGTTTTTTTTTGTTTTGTTTTGTTTTGTTTTGTTTTGTTTTGTTTTGTTTTGTTTTTTTGAGACAGGGTCTCGCTTTCTAGTTCAGGCTGGCCCTGAGCTCACTATGTAGCCAGGCAAGCCTCGAACTCAGCAATCCTCCTGTCTCTGCCTCCCGAGTGCTAGGATTACAGCGTGAGCCAACACGCCTGGCACTGTGGTATGTGGTATTGATTGCTGGTGGGCATGAGTCTCCACGCCCAGCATTGTATGTGGTTACGGGGATCGAACTCAGGACCTTATGCTTGTGAGGCAGGCGCCAGAACCACTGAGCTAACCCTCTGGCCCTGTGTTGTTTTGTTTTGTCTCCAAACACCTAGAAAAGATTAGACAACTGTAACAAATTATTTTAGGAGATAAAGAGGAATAAAATGACTTAATTAAAACTACCAAAAATCATAGTTGTTTATTATAGCTCATGAATATGCTTCTCCTTTTTCTCTTGGCAGATCAGATACTCAAAAATATTAGCCTGCCTACATTTTTCATAATATGCATACAGATTTAAAACTCTTGCCAGTACTTAGGTGACAAAATTCATAGTAATACAATGAGTTAGAGGACAACTATGTATACTACTCTAGTGGGAAAATAGACATTTTATATAAAGAAATAATTATTCAGTTGTTAAAATATGCATTAGTTTCTTATTAGAACTTGATAAAACATTAAAATTGTCACTTAAATATCTTTTAAAATATTGAGTTACTTTTTAAAAAATTGTCATTAGCTGCTAATTATTGTTATAAATATGCATCTTCATTATTGTAGCAATATGTGAAATTCATTATCTAGAACATTAATCACGTAGAAATACATCACTAGTGACCACTTCTGTTATCCTTTGAGCCACTCGCTACCTGGACTGAATTTCACAGAGATCAGCTGAGATCTAGGATTTAAATTCTATTTAAATTATTTAGTGAGATACAGACAGACAAAGAGAAGTGGAGAAAACACACACACACACACACACACACACACACAGAAAAGGGCAGCAAATTGCCATTGCAGCTACCTTTTCTGAGAGGCCAGACTGTAGGCTCCCAGAGAGCGTCGTTTATCTACGTATGCACCTCCAACTCCCTGCATGATACCACCCTTCCGTGCCTTTCTATCCTCTCATAGGCCAGTGGATGTCAGTGTGTCAGCCTAGGGAAATACCACAGTGACTGAAGGTTTAACTAGCACTTAAAGAGTAGAGAAAGACAGTGCTCTTGACAACAGAAAATCATCTGATGTCTTGGGTGAATAGCAGCAGCCCTACCATATGTAATGAAGATTTACAAATCGTTTATGTTAGCTAAGTGTAGGACTTCTGTTGTGATGGCTTTTATCTGGATGTCCCCACAAAGCCTCATGCAGTCAGAGGTGGTGCCTTGCAAAGGCGGCTGGATCTACAGTGTGTGATGATGGTATCAAGGATATCATGTTGGAATTGATTCACGGAGTGCTACTAGGACCAAGGCTGCCCCACCCTATTTGTGGGTGACACCTGCCCTAAGGGTGGGGAGTCCATATAGCATATAAGGGGTAGAATGTGATTGTTGCTGCCATGGACTGTTTCTCCTCCGAGATGCCCATCTGCTGTGTCTCCCTGCCTGGAGCCAGCCAATTATGGACTGAAACTTATACACGCTGTGAGCCAAATCACGTTTCCTCCTTTAACTCTGGGAGTCAAGTAGTTTGTGTCAGCAATGAAAAAAGTACCCAAGACAGGTTACATACAAATACTATAAAAAAATTTTAGCATAATTTTAACCTACAATAAATGACAGAAAGCCCTTTACAATATTTGCTTATTTTAGTCACTCGCCAGCAGTTGGTCACCATTTCGTAGAGCATAGCATTAACTGGTTTGCCTCAGAATGACTAATAAAGCTCGCTAGTTTAGAATTGTACCTGTAGGTCATGCCTGTGACACTCTTTGTGTCTTCTTATAATAGGATTTCACCTGTTTATATGCTATGAAAGGGACACTTTTTATAAATAGCTTTTACTTCATTTACACTTAAGCATTAACATTTCTTTTAAATTGTATGTGTAAGTTTAATTAAATTAACAATGAATTCCATGTTCTTTTTTATAATTAGGACATTAGGAAAAAAAAAACTGTCTAAAACCCAGAAGGGACATTCATTCTGAGCACTGAGAACCAGTAAACAGGATTACAGGAATTTGTGGATGAGAAGAAATGGAAAGAAAGGAAAAGTAATGTGAAAGACTAGTATTTATTGAGTACATCCTCGTGCCAGGCCTGGTGTCTCATATTCTGACATACATTGTGTACTTGAAGACCTAGAATACTGATGATATGTAATTGTTCAGAGATGAATATGCACCTAAAGGTGCATATTACCCTGCTGTGAGGAAACACTATACTATGTATGCATCACATTTCCCTCCTGATTAGAATTTTACATCCACACTATTTTTCTGTTATTTTTAACACTCTAGTAAACCTCTTTGTGGATCTAAGAGAAAAGACACCTACCATGCACTCACTCTTTCAGAGTTCAGTGTACCTCTCCTTTTCACAGGAAAACTTCCTAGGCTGTCAGACCAAAACAGTTCTAGATTTATAAATATGCATATATTTTTTCCTTCCATAAACTATTATAATTATAATTTTAGGTTTATTTGTGCAAGAAAAGCAATTCCTGTGCTTCCCAAAGAATCCCTCCCTACTCCACAGAGACCAGGTCCCTGTTTCTCTGTTCACCGCACTATAGGATAGATATTCAGGAGGGCTCAATACCTACCTGAAGGATGAATGGGGAGTGAGTGAAGTTAATGAACTCATGAAGTACTAGACTGAAGGACATTCTCACTGGAAAATCTCTTGTTAAGAACTCTAGCTGAAATTTCCTCCTTTCCTTTGCAGAGTTGCAAATGGCTATGGTATTGAAAATCAGAAAGGGAAAAGAATGGGAGCCCAAGCAAAGGATTCAGCATCTATATTCCTCAATACCAAACTTTCAATCAAAACTGTATCTTCATATCAATGCTTTAATCATTCAGATGAAATTATAAATATTTAAAGCAAGAACAGTTGAGCACTCCTCCATTCTACCTTAACTAAACATCATTCAAACCAAAATTATAGTTCTTTAGTGGAAATTGAACAAGAATTCTACTAAAATAGTAAATAAGAATTCTACTAAAATAGTAAACTAAAAAATAGAGATTATTTTTAACAATAATAATTCATAATTAGTATGATTACTAGTTAGAAAAACAAATTAAGGAACAGTGATTAATCAAAAAATTCTGCAAAACATTTAAGATAATATTTCTGTGGATGGTTGGATAGTATGGTTATTATATGAAGAATAGATTATTTAATTAAAATTTACTATGCAAAACTGGAGTATTATAGCATCTAGCATGGAAAAAGAAGGAAACAGAATTCCAGATGGACTACAGCCTGAAATATAATAACACTTCTAAACTTGGGCCCAAATTTAGAGCTACTTCACTTTAATTCAAATCCTAGGTTTAGTCTGGATTAGTTATGACCCTTAGCACAGCAGTCTAAACTCCTATGTCTCCGTATCCATACCCCAAATCTAACATAATTATAATAATGCCAACCTACTTCAAGATGCTGAATCGTTCAGAAAACCTGCAATTATCATACAAAAGTTCAGTATTGTCTTGGTTACTATTACTGCAGACATCTCACAACTATTTCAGACATCAAAGCCAAGAATAGCTCTAGGATGAATTAGGGCAGAAGCTCAGACTTACTTTCTAGATGGCAAATTCCATCCTGCGGGATTATCTTGAATGATCATGTCCCAAAGATATTACGATACTGCACCCCCCACACACACACACATTAAATTTTCTCCATTTGCTTTAAAACAAAGACAACTGAATTTTTCTCAGAATGTAGATGCAAGCTCACCATGTGTTTGGAACTACAGAATCAACCTGCTGAGTGGCCATACTTGGTTATCTAGATAGAGAAGTAAAGAAAACCTGTCTGCAAAAAGAAAGCAAACACAAAACCCAAAGTCCAAGATGAAACCAAGTC
The DNA here is from genome assembly GCA_004025085.1 of Thryonomys swinderianus. Taxonomy (NCBI): domain Eukaryota; kingdom Metazoa; phylum Chordata; class Mammalia; order Rodentia; family Thryonomyidae; genus Thryonomys; species Thryonomys swinderianus. The sequence goes on along the minus strand of PVIC010031190.1, from coordinate 1,061 downwards.
CTAATGGCTTTCTACTTCCTGGGTCAGGGATTCTGAATGTGATCTTGCCCTTGGACTCTGAGAGATATGTGGATATCCTTAAACAGGATACACATCCTTGCTGTTCCTGTCAATTCCTGAGTTTATAAACACCAGCCGACTGGTTGCTGTTACTTGTAATCTAAAGAATTCCAGTGTGTGGCTAATAAGAGAATGAGAAACCGGCTGAGTCAGGTGAGGACCAGGTCTTGGGGGGGGGTGGAACCCCACCAGTACTCTCTCCCCCAGCCCAGAGGGGAAGTTGGACTTCCCCACTATAGAAGAAGAAGTGTTTGACAACAAAGCTGTTGGCTGTTGGCCTTGAGACTTAGGCTGGGTGATCGTCAGTGATCAAACTCAGTGAAAAGAGTACCAAGTGCCTGCATGTTGGGGAGCTTGTTGTTTGCATCTTGATATCATTTCTAGTGTCAAGTCCTGCTCCTGTTCTAACTTCAGTTTTGTTTCCTCAAAAGCTTGGTCACTGATTTACAATAGTTTTGGACCATAAAAGATTAGCTAGGTGTCAAATGAACTGCAGTAGGTATATTGAACAAGGTGGTGGGTAAAAATAATGGCGATACAAAACCTAAAGAATCGTGCTGGGTGTATAGCTCACACCTGTCATCCCAGCACTTGCGAGGCAGAGGCAGGAGGATTGCTGAGTTTGAGGCTTGCCTGGGCTACATAGTGAGCTCAGGCTACAAAGCAAGACCCTGTCTAAAACACACACACACACACACACACACACACACACACACGAATCCTCCCACAGAGTGTATAGCAAGCCTGAGCTCCTTCCCTACCCCAACCCTACATCCTTAGAGCGTCATCATCTCACCTTTGTTCCCTGTAGTGATATTTTCTACACTTCACTGTGCAGCACCTTACGTCACTGCATTGTTAGGAGGAGGGGGCAGACTGGGCTCTTGCTGACATAGGGTCTTCTCCTCTCCATCATTTTGATCTGTAGTCTGTGGGTAACTTCAATCAGGAGACAAAAATGGGAGCCCTTGAGCAGAGGCCATAGCCCATCACCACAGGAA
>PVIC010031189.1:0-21440 GCA_004025085.1 Thryonomys swinderianus | reverse complement strand
AGCACTGCACGTCCCTGTATTATTATGCACTCATGGATTCTGTAGAAACTATTGAAACTATTTTAGGGGGAACATTGAAACCATTTTATTGAAACTATTTTAGGGGGAATGGAAAATTCTGAGAAGCGAAACCTGGGCTTGCACGTGCCACGCACTGCACTGGCTCCACGTGGTGAAGGGGCCCACGTGCCCTGCTGTCCTTTTCCACACCCTCCGTCTCTCTCCACGCTGGTTATGTGAACATCGCTCATGCGCATCTTACGTTACTGGGAAACCTAGGCCTGTACTGAACATGAGCACATTTTTTCTTGTTTTAATTTCCTGAGCTGTACAGTTTAACAACCATTTGCATATCATTTGCATTGTATTAGCTATTATAAGCAATCAAGAGATGATGGAGTCTATGGAAGAATATGCGTAGGCATGCAAATCACCCTCATTTTATATAAGGATCTCGAGCATCCGCCGATAGAGTATCCCCAGGGGACCCCAGAATCCACCCCCCCCCAGACAGACCCAACTGTACCATTACTTGCATAGCCAAGTGCGGTGCCGAGCCAGGCCTGCATTTCATCCTCTCTGATCCAGTATCCCAGGTATCGCAACCTGCCAATGAATCGAGTTCCCGGAGGGAAGTGTGGCTCCCGAGAGCACTGACTGTCACCTCAGGGCCTCCGTCCTCACGCCCACCCCCTCTCCGTCGGCTTCCCCTCGCTCCTCAGGGTGGCGTGCGGCCGCACCACTCTACGTTCTCTTGTTCAACCTGCCCAGCGCCACGGCGAGGCTCAGCCCCGTTGCTCCCCTGCGCTGGACACGCCAGACCTTACCCCCTTTGGTTACTTTTTCTGTTTGCTGTAGCACATTCTTGAATAACTCCTTCCAGAGGCGTGGAAGCTACATTTTCTCAATTTTTCTATGTCAAAGATGTCTTCCTTCAGCTTTCACATTTGATTAATAGCTTGGCTGGGTATAGAATTCTGGAGTGAAAAATAATTCTCCCTCAAACTTTGAAGGTAGAGCCCAGCAAGCTTCTGGCCTCTAAAGTTGCAAATGGGAAGTATGGCGTCTGACTTTGAAAACAGAGTTGTTTTTGTTTTCATTTGACTTCCCCTTCTTCTGAGTGTTCTCAAATAGCATATCTCAAGAATTTTATTTTCAGATCAATCCTTCTCAGCAGACCCTTTCAGTCCAGACTCAAGCTCTGAGGCCTTCTTTGGAATGTCTCCTCCCCTTGTTGTTGTTTTATTTTGAGTGCTCTTTTTGACATTCTAATTAGTTCCCAGACCTTCTGAATTGATCCTGTCTGTCCCTTATAATTTCTCTCATGTTTTTAGGACTCTCTCGCTGGCTCCATGAAGAAGAAATTCCCTCAGAGTAATATTTCTGTCTTTCTCTCCCTCTGTACTCAAGTCTCCCTGAAGGAAGAGCAGTGATCATCCAACTGGTGGACTTAGAGGACGGCAGGGCGCGTGGGCCTGGCTTCCCCGTCCGTAGGCTCAGTCAGCCCGTGCTAACCGCTCCCAGCATGCAGTTCGCTGCAGGGGCACGTGCCCGGAAGTCACGTCCTCCTGGGCCGCTCTGTCCAGTAGCGAGACCGATGAGTTCACTCCGTCTGTTTCATACTCAGTTGCACACTCAGGGAGGAAAGAAGAGAAGGTCGGTGGTGGACATTAAACTCTATTCGTGTTCTGTGTTTTCTGTTTTACTTTTGGAAGGTTTCTTTGGCTTTCTCTTCTAAGTTCTTGTTCTCAGTTGTCACTATTCTCATTCTTGTTTATGGATGCTAATATCTTCTTGAGTCTCTTGTGAGAAGATGAATTAGGATTTTCGAAAATTCTCAGTACAGTGGTGCCCACCTGTGATCCTAGCTACTTGGGAGGCTGAGATGGTAGGATGACAATTCTGAGGCCACCTTCAACATAAGGAATGTTAAGGAAGTCTTCTTTTATAAAAGTCTCTTCTCATCCATAAATTACTGCTTTTCTTTCTGGGATCATTTTCCTATAATTTTTGGTCTTTTTATTCATGTGGATGAATTTAATCTAACATGGTAATCTTTGGACAGTCTTTTCAACTAAGGGGTAAAAGGCATGGGAAAGACTGCTCGTGTGAGTAGAGCTTGCAAAGCAGAGAGGCTTGCTTCCTGGTTGGTGGGCAGGACACGGGCTGTGATACTGATAAATTTTAAAGACAGAAAACCGGGAAGGTAAAGTGCCTCATTTCCAGGAATTCCACCTCTTGGGTGGAGGAAAGGCAGGGCAGGTTTCCTGATCCCGTCGGTGCATTTTACTAACTAATCCCAATTTCCAGGCCTCTGCGCCTCTCCAGCAGTAGTAGTTTGTGAGACCCTCGCAGAGCATCGTGCCCCCACACCCACCCCCACCTCCTGCCCCATCTGTTTAATATTTCTGAACTGTGGCTTCTCCGTCTTTCTTATCAGTTACACTTTCATTTGCTTTCCAGAAATTTATAGAACTTTTATCTCTTCTTCTATTTTTGGTGTTGATTTAAACCATTTTTATTCCACCACTCTCATTTGAATAAATGTTTGGAAGAAGAGGTAGAACTATGGACATTGTGGAAATGAGATCGTATTGCTATGTGAAAGTAATTTTTAACAATACGAAGAGAAAGAACAAGAAAAAGAGTCCATTACAATGCTTTCTTTCTCCAGTGTGGGCGGCTGAAAGCTTCATGCAGAATAGTTAGATCTTGATTTCTGTGCTGTCCCTTTAAATTTTTCCTGGAAAGTGTCTTATTCCATTTCTGCTTCCCAACTTGAGTACCTTTCCCCCAGTACTGGGGGTGAACCCAGGGCTTTCACACTGAACTACAGCTTCAGCCTTATTTATTTGGTTTTTATTTTGAAACAAGGTCTTCCTAAGTTGCCCAGGCTGGGCTCAAACTTAGATTCTCCTGCTTCAGCTTCCCAGAGTGCTAGGATTACAAAGCGTGCACCACTTCGCCTGGTTCCCACCTGGAGTGTAAAGGCTAGTTGCTTTAAAAATTCATTTTCGACCTTCCTTTGAGCTTCTCTTTTTAATTTCACAGCCACTGTGGCTCTTTATAGACAGACCCAAACTAGTCAGCATGACTCTGAGTCCATGCCCCCCTCACTGTTTGCCTGAATCCCTCGTAACTTTTACACCGAGGGGTCCTCTCTACACATACTCGCTCATTTTGAAGTAGGAGACTAGGGCCTGGCACGGCGGCCGCTCAGGCAAAGGGGCGGGATCTGTGGTCTGAGGAGACCTGTTAGTCACGGAGAATGCCATCTTCAGTTCTTCTGGCACAGGACCTTCACGAGCTCAGGTGGAGCTGTGGACCTGTTACCAGTCTTCTGACACGAGATAAGCGGGTTTTTATGCAACAATCTAGATCCGACCTCACAATGGGGACAGAAAAGACACCAAGCTTCTGGCTGCCAGGAGCCTTCTCAGAAGTGTGCCCTGCTCGCTGTAGGACACACTGCTTTTCCTACTCTGCCGAGCTCTTCTTGAGCATTTCCTTTTATGCTGCTGCTGCTGCTACATTTGTTACATAAACGAGAACCTGTCCCTTCCCCTGACTGTTCTGCCCAATTCTGGGAAGGAGGTAGGGAGCCTGGAAAGGGCCGTCGGCTTACTCCGCACTAACAATTGGATGCGGGTGCTTTGTAAAAAGACAGGTGAATGTGATGAGTCCTAGGACAACAGCGCTCTTTGGTGGTTTCTTTCCTAGAAACCATTTTTAAAAAATCTTTTATCTTTATTGGTACACGGTATATATGCAAACCGTTTTTAACCTAACATTTGACTTTTTGCAACAAACTCTTCACTAGGCTCATAATCATTTCTGTACAAAAAATCTCAGTAGGGTTTCTTTCCTTTTTTTTAAAAATGTGCTCAAGTCTTTGATTTTTAAAACTTTGATTTGCAGAAGTTATTTTCTACTTTTACAGTTTAAGAAACTTTAAAAATGTCTTTCTATGAGAAACTTCAAGACTAGCTGTGTATAAGAGAAGCCTGAAAGAAAAAAGCTATGGAAGCAGGACATACATATGTGCACTGTGCAGAATAATTGTTTCATATTTCTCTGCCTCAACTTATTGTCAAAATATAATGACACATTATGCTCAGCGGGTTCTAATCATGTGCTAAGAATCTTACTATTTTATTTAATCCACAGAAGCAGGTAAAACACATGCTATAATTATACCCATTTCACAGATGAGGACACCAAAACACGTAGAAGAGGAGGTCTCTAGGCTGAGGTGAGAATGTCGGGCCTGTTGGACACCAAAGTCTATATGTGAATGCACTGGCCAGTGTTCCTCATACTGTGGCTTTCTGACTCCAGGTTCTTGTTCCTCCATCTGCTTTATACTGTGTGAAATATCTGTCAAAATGACAATTGATTTTTCCTTAAAACCATATTTAGAATTTATTGTAGGTCTTTGTATGCCATGTTTAAACTATTTAAACTTGAACATCTGAAGAGGTGTTAGTACTTTTTAGATAGGTATATTCAACAAAGCAGCTAACATATTTCTGGTCTTATGTCAATTTTCCTGAGGGAAACACACATTAAAAACATATTATTTAATTTTCAGATGCTGGCTTAAAGCCAAGTACATTTATTAACAATTAAATCCTTTTGACAGGTCTACATGTCAAAGATAGGAGTTACTGAAAACCAGACAATTTATACCCTTCAACCATGTATGCTCTGGAACCAGGACAACAAGGAATATTTATTAGCAAATGGTGTAGACGATTTGTTATTACCTTCAATAAGGCATTATGACTTCTTGAGCAATCTCATCCTTTAAAAACTGACTGTGGGTGGGCTTAGCTAGAAAATATAAAGTGTGGAACTTATATTTGTGGAGCTCAAGAACATTATTGTTAGCTATATATATAATTCTAACCCACTAATGAGGCAGGTATGAGAAATATTTTCCATTAATAATAGAACTTTACATGGACGTATAACAATTTTTGTTAAGGGTTATTCCTTGTTTGGGACTTTAGTCCTGGTAATTTATTTATTTATTTATTTATTTATTTATTTATTTATTTATTTATTTATTTATTTTTGGAGACAGGGTCTCGCTTTGTAGTTCAGGCTGGGTCTGAGCTCACTATGTAGCCCAGGCAAGCTGCCACGAACTCAGCAATCCTCCTGTCTCTGTCTCCCAAGTGTTGGGATTACAGGCGTGAGCCACCATGCCCGGCACTGTGGTATGTGGTATTGATGGCTGGTGGGCGTGAATCTCCACACCCAGCATTCTATGTGGTTACCGGGATCGAACTCAGGACCTTGTGCTTGCGAGGCAGGTGCCGGAACCACTGAGCTAAATCTCCGGCTTAGTTCTGGTTATTTTTTGATTCGTGTGATATATCAAGATCTATAGTATTCAGGACTTCCTATTTTGGGGTCTAATGAGACAGAGGTGAGACTGGCTGGAGTGATCTGATTTTTCAAAATACATTGAATTTTATGAAGTAAGGAGACCAATTGGAAAATCTGCCAAGTGCAATTTGTGCCCAATAAAGATGCTCACGATTACTGAAATGAGGGCTAGGAGGACTAGGGGGTTAATGCGGTCTGGCTCTGTCATACAATTTGGTTTCATAATTTTCTTTCCTATTGATATTCCTCACTTTTTAAGAGTACGATTTCTTTTTAATCATGCCCCAGTTCTCTGAGATCAGATTTGTTATTTGTTTATTATGTGAAGCAGTATCAGGGGATCTCTTTGAAGTCTTTATTAGAACTTAGATTTCCTTGAGCGTAAGGTTGTGCTTACATCTTACACGAGATCCATTTGTGTTTGCTTTGGAGGCACTTCCTGCACATGGAATTTAGAAGGGTCTTTTTTTTTTTTTTTTTGTCCCGACAACCCAGTGGGCCGCATTCACGGGCTCGATGATCCCCTGGTGCTGCCTGGGGTGAGGACTTGTTTGGGCAGAGAGCGCCACCAGAACCTCGCAGGCCCTCTCTGCAGCTGCTCCGTGTGCCATACGGGGCATCAAGTGAAGTTGGAATCTGGGCTCATTTTCAGTTAGAAAATACCCTCAGTTAACCACGAATCTGGCTACCATGTTGGATCCCTGGCTCCTCATGAGAGGTAGAGGATAATGGCATTGCTCCTCCCTAACACCTGGTGCACGTGTGTACATATTTTCTTTTCTATAGCAACCTAGTTAATTTGTGCTCCAGTATTAGAACAAGAGTTCGGATTTCAGAGTCCTGATCTCCATCCCTTGTCCAGATGGTATCAATAGCTTAATGAGTACGACAGTAAATAACAGTATTAATCAGTATGTTAAATACAGTATAAATATCAACATCATTGCCACATGTGAATTTTTATTACTTTTAAACATCCCAAAGCTTACTATTTGTACTTTATATTTAAATGTAAGGCTAAAAATGAAATGAGATATTTAAATGTAAGGCTAAAAATGGCAGAGATATCTTATAATTTTCCTAGTAAATCTACTTTGTAAGTCATTGATTAAAAAATTTTACAGAAACTGTGAACTATGACATCCATCACTCTCCCAAAGTGGAGTCATGGGAAATTAAGTGCATAAAAGTTTTTGAGTATTGAAATTTCTTTCTGTCTTTAGTGCCTTCTACTTGCCTTCCCAGGGAGGCTCAAATGCCTCTACCTGGTATTTGAGGCTTTTTAGACTTAGTGGTCCAGCCTCAGCTGCTGTTAACCCTCTTTTGAGCTCTATCTTAGGGCCTTTATCATTCCTCAAATTTATATACATTCTTTCCTGTAATATCTCCTTGTCTTAGAGTCTCTTCATCTTGAAAAGAGTTCGCTTGTCTTAGTCATAGGAAATCTTATCTCCAGCTCAAATGCACAGTTCCTTTGTGACACAACCTTTACCTCATAGCTACCACTTTTGCAGACTTTTCTAGAAAGACACTCAGCAGAGCTTGCCTTGAAATTACATTGTTTTTTCTCCCTGAAAAATATTGGGTTTTCTATGGTCAAGGATTTCTGTGCCTTACTCTTTTTTTTTTGTTTTACTTCTGAGTTAGTACCCAAAATGGTGCTTTTCCCAAAGTAATTCCTTCATAAATTTTGGTTGAGCCAAAGGTTGTCCAATAACACACTCAAACATAGAGTGCCACTAGCTGGGATTCTGTGAGCCCCTCAGATAAGGCCAAGTTGCTTTGGCCACGCTCATAACAACTAGCAGCTCTATTTTCAACTTTAAAACTTCCCCCTATTGTTAAAAAATGACATGTTAGTGTTAAAAATTTGTGAAAACATACAAAGGAGGAAAAGTCATCAATAAAACTACCTTTCAAAGGCAACATCTGCTATTCTTTTATTAAATATAGAAATATGGCTTATTTTTACTTACAAACTCTCAATGCACTGAATATGGAGACAGACAAGCGCCCACAGGCAAACACAACTGGGTTTTTGCGCTAAGCCCAGCATGTTAGGGTCACATGGTCCTTGGTTATTCACTTCACTGGGCTGAAGCCTAGTTTCTCATCGGAAAAGTAGAAATATTAATACTGTAGTATCTTGTATTCCTATGGGGATTTTGGAAAGACTCTGTTATAAAACATTTGACAGTACTCTATAAATTAGAGAGCATTCTTTGTCTTTCTTATTAGTGCATTAGATTGTACAGGAAATGGGTCCATGGGATAGATGAAGTGATCTGACTGAATGCTGAGTATCAGTTCTTACTGGGTCAGGCCAAGCTTCTTTCCTGAGTTACAACCTTCCTTTCACTAACAGGAAAGGAACTTTTTACTGAGAACTTACTCTATGCCACAGTATCTGCTGTGTGCCTTATAGTGTCTTCCCATAAAACCACATATTACTCTTTACATTACTTATGAGAACAACTGAAATCCATGCAGCAAATACACTGGTATTGCAAGATTAATATTAAAGTGGATCTGATTTCAAATTCTAGGTTCTTTCTGTTTTCTCTATGGTAAGGGATACCTTTTGGAGAAAAAGTATTTATGGATTTCTCTCATTTTCGTGGAGATATCTAGAGTGGCTGAATGAGCAGTATTTGAATGGATATATGGATTTTTTTTTGGATACAGATTCTCTTAGGAAAGTTTAAAGTTACAATTATTTCATCTTAAAGGAGAATGGACTAATTTAAAAGCCTTTTTACATGCAAATGTAAAGGAACAATGCTGGCTAATTACCATGTACCTTTTGCTTGCAATTTCCTTGTAAGCCTACCTTAAAATATAGTTTGGAAATTTGCATAGCATGGCTTCTTTAAACTTGGAAAGAGTGGCTGAAGGAACTTCCTTCTTGAGAGACTTGGATTTAAGCTAGGTAGACTCATCTTTTTAGTTCTATTGGAAAGTGGAAAATTAGACTCAACCAAACCTCAAGTCAACAAGGAAAATATATTATGAGTCTTCTACTTACTGGTTAAAATAAATGCTAGTAGAGCACAGAGGGTCTAAATGATATTACAGTGCAGAGGCACATGAGGGCGCTCTAACCAGCAGCTATACTAATGAACTGAATTGATCAAGTAGTGGGAAGATTCCCAGCTGGTGTGAACGGCGACGCCAGTTCCTTTATTATTGGGGGAACAGAACAATCTTGAAATGGATATTTTTTCTTTTGAATAAAATGTACTGGCCTCCTCCTACACTAATTTAAAAAAGTAGATGTTCATGTTGGACAATTTGATAAATACCAAGAAGCAAAAAGAGCAGAAAGAAGGAGGAAAAAAAAAAAAAAAAAAAAGCGGACTGACACCGTGTCATCCCTGGGAGGCCGGGGTTTTCTGGAAGAAGCCAGTTGGAGGCCTTAGCACAGGAGGCCTGCCGTCAAACAAGAGCCCAGCCTGTTCTCATTTTGATTCCACAGACCTGCTGGTACAAAGGGGGAGTAAGGACTGGGGGTCTAATGACCGCAAAAAGAGAATTAGAGACGCATGTTTATCTCAATACATTTACTCTCATTAAAGTTCATATTCACTGACATCATGCATCTCCTTGAAAAAGTCTGCCCACCCACCATTAATTAAAGCCACATTTTAAAAAGTCAGCATGTGCACTTTTATTCCAATCAAAAGGAGCCTCCTAAGTTTTGCAGAGGAGGCAGGAGAATATCTGAGGCCTGACAGCTGTTCACCTCTACACAGTGAAGAATCATGTGATTTACATTAAAAGTTGTGTTTATTCAGAGCCCAGAATATAATAGCTAAGATCTATTGTCTTAAAGAGTTGAAACATTCGATATCTATGACCTAGTATGCAAAATTAACATTTATTTTGATAAGTCAACATTCTTCGGGTACAGTGTAAGACCACATGCCTTTATCTTTCCAAACAGCAGAATCTAACTATATGCCCTGTTGGAATAATTAAGCAGCACACTCCTGTCAAAGACACCACACTTTATAACTTATACATGCACTATCAAGGTCAAAACAAAGGTCAATGTAAATTCTTTGATCTGAATCATTGCACAAACAGTAATTGCCAACATTTATAGGATTGCACAACCATGGTCTACGTTCTTGGCAGTAGTCACTATAAGTTCATGAATTCATGAAAGTAAAGTATATTTATTTTTAAAAGTTAAAGAAAGGTACTATTTGTAAACAGTTCAGCTCATAGTTATCTATTGCTAAAGCAAGAGTTCTTTTGAACTGCCTTTAAGTGATATTTGTTCTTTCCAGATCCAAACAAATCTGCATTCTTCTCTATTATTTTTTTGTATTAAAGCTCCCCGTGGGCTTTCAATTTCATGCTGATCTCTCGTTATATGTTGATATCATGCACATTTTCAGTTGTGTGGATAAAAGTCAAATTATGGTTATCTCGGTCCATTGGCAATTAGATTACTGTATAACAGTTCTGACCAAATATTTGCTCAGATCAGCTAGTTTATGCTTTTCCCCCACAGGCATAAAGTGTGGCACTCAGATTCTCCTGTTACTTCAATTAGGCCACCACACAGAGGCACAGAGATCATCAGTGGAACCAAACATTGCCATTGAACCCTAGTTTAATGCTGTTCAAAGCACACTTGGACTAGGAGTTGAAACCTGAGTTCCACTCCTGACTTTTCTACTGACTCACTTGAGCACCTTAAGGGTCTTGATTTTTTTCATCTAAGAAATGGATGTCAGAGAGTGACTGACTGATGACCAGGGACCCATAATCCAGAGGGTCTGTCGTGTTTTCCTGGCCCTCTTACTCACCCAGTGCCACAAACCACAGGGTGGTGGTTTTATGAGCTGGAGAGGGGGTCTGGTTTTAAGAGAGAATCTTTAAATCTGGAAGAGTTCAGCAAACCATACCTGTGAATTTCTTTCAACAAAACTTTGAGAGAAGAAACTTTTTTTTTTTTTTTTTTTTTTGGTAGTACTAGAGACTGAGCCCTGGGCCTTTGCACTGAACTAATATCCCAGCACCCTTTTCTCATTTTTAAAAAACATTTTGAGATGGAATCTTACTAAGTCATTAAGTTGTCAAGGACTTGTGATCCTCCTGCCTCAGCCTCCCAAGGTACTGGGATTAGGGTGCCATCATGCCTGATTTATTGTGTCTCGATATACAAACATTCAGTGGACCATTGTTATGTGGGGTGAAGCACTATCCTAACTGACAGGTTTTACCTCCTGCCAAAATGACACAGTATGCACAGGGACCATGAAACACTTGACTTAACACAGTGCCAAAAGCAATGGGTGGGCTCCTTCAGCTCAGCTGTGGGGAGGAGGGTGGGGTGTGGGCGGGGCTCTTTAAACCCAGCTGCTGGTTTTCTTTAGAACTAAAAGCTCTGGTCTGGGGCCTGTGGAAAGCTGCGACTATACCACATTTTATCAGCTCTAGGAAAGCTTACGATAAGCTCTGCCTAAATGACTCACAGGTCTTGTGGTCCTCAAAACGGGTGCAGTTGCATTTCCATACCTTCCTGCCAGCTCTGTTGTTGTGGAGGTTCATCAGGGCTCTGGCATCCTTCCCCTTCCTTTCCTTGGCATCCACAAACGCCCGGGCAAATTTGATCCCATAGTCAATGTTATCACTGCAGCCACCCCAGTCGAAGATGCCCTTGCTGTCCTTGGCAGTTCCCTTCTTCTTTGGATCACAGGAGCAGGATTTTAATTCTCCTTGGCTACAGGCCCTGGTGATGGCAAATACAACTCCAGCTGAGGAGATGGCGTAAACAAAGGCAGACTCCCGACTACCTGAAACAAAAATGTTTTTCTTAAATGTGGTCTGGGAGTGCTGGTTGTGAGTAACTTTCCCAGAGTGACTGTTCAATACTTGATCTGTCTCTGACATCCCTTGCTACTGGGCAAAAAAAGCCCTGGAATTCTAGAAAGATTCGTTTTTACAACCAAGACACTCTTTAATATAAACCATTTCTATCTAAAGTAGATTTCCATTAATTTAGATATCTCGTAGGCAACCCTCCTTAAATACCGAGAATAAAAGAAAAAGCAGGCCCTTTCCCAGCTATTTGTTTCAGTGAGTCTCACACACACGCCCTGCATTAACCTGGAGCCCCCATGTCCCAGAATAGTGCAGTTGAGCACCTCTATCTTTAGTGTCCTCAGGCATAAAACACAGGAATAACTACGGAATTCTATTCATTCCCTTACAGGTTTGAGGGCTTAAGATACCACCATTTCACTTGCAAAAAGCCTTCCAAGATGGGCACTGATGCGCATGCCTGTGGTCCCAGCTTTTCCTCAGGCTGAAGAGGGAGGATTGCTTGAACCCAGGAGGTGAGGCTAACCCGGAAAAGCAAACAAAAAAGCCTTCCAAACCTCCAGGCATTACGGAGGACAGTCTTATGCATTTAAATTATCGATGCTGAAACTGAATTCAGAGAAATTTAGGGGTCGAGGTGGGAGGAGAATTCAGGCAGTACCCAGCCCCTGGCGTCAAGGCTGGAGAGCTTTGGCTTGACATCAACTTTCACAAGTAATTGAAAGATTGTTGAAGGCAATATGCAATATCCTTGAGTTACATACTTGTCTAACCATTAAGGTGAATTTACTTTCTTCTGGAACACCTGCACTAATCACTAGTCTTGGGTAAAAGACAGTGAAAAGCTTTTCTTTGGTTCTTCTGGAAGGAAACAAATTTACCGCCTATAATTAGACTTGGGCAAGAACCCTTTGGGGTGCTTTCTTAGAATTGTTCTTTATTAGAACACAGGCCACTTTCACTTACAGGCTGAAAGGTACATATTTCAGTGCAATAACTACATTAAATTATTTTAATAATCTGTAGTAACTCATAACACGGTGTTGTGATATAGTGACAGATATAAGGCTCTTTAGGGTCTATGTGCACCTCGTTTTTCAAGTAGAGCTGTATTTCATTGTTATTAGCGTGCCTTTTTATTAATGGTTGCTGCAGCAAATATATTAACAATCAAAATGGAAGCTGGACAACCTAATGCCAATGGAGGGCGGAAAGTAGAGAACCATTTGGCGATGCAATATGTGAAGACGAGTGTGTGTGACTTTTTGAACCACACAGCTGGGAGAACAAACCACTGTTTTGCATGGAAGCCCTGCTTGTTTCCGTTTGTCATTTAGCACTAAAATTTATTATATGTCCTTTGCAATATTTGCTCTGCTAGTCTCATTAAAAATCAGGAAAACATATCTACACCATATTAAGTACACTTACCTCAGCCTTCAGAAATATCTCTCTCAAATTTGTAAGCATAAAGAAAGGAATCAGGCAGGCACTGTAGCCAGGTAAAATCAAAGACATGAATATGTGCCATAGGTAGCAGGTCGTTCTCTCCAGAGAGGAATGTGTGGTCAAAGCACTGTTTCAGGGAGTCCCAGCTTGTTACAGAGGTCACAGATATTCTACCCAGTGAGATGTTGTGTTTTTTAAAAAAAAAATGTAACTGATAGATGTAAATGTAAAAAAGTAACTTATAGTACCTTAGTCTCAGGTATCAGCTTTTGGATAAATAAAAATTTTTATTACGCCCATCATACAATATCCATTTTATGAAAAATCCTTGTGCATAGTTACCCCATTTGTCTTCTAAGCTCTGCTTTTACTGTCTGAGTCTGGAGATATTACACAGGGGGGAAATTCCTAAATGCTAAACATATTAGGACTACTCTTTTTCTTAAGGAGACAGGAGAAATCTTATGAGCAGGTCTTTCAGGGGAAAGGCACAAAGATATGGGCAATAGTAAGTCAATGACTAGACAATAGTTTGAAAGCAGTAGAGATACATTTTCTAGGCACAGAACTCCTTCTGGTGTAATTTGTAAATAATTACATTAACTTGTTGGGTTTAAAAAAAAGTCACAATCTGCTACATTTCATAAATAATTTCCAAAGCAAAAATATCACCTTTCTAAATATTTGTCATTTATTATTTAAACACATTACTAAACAGCAGGATGTTTGTTTATTTAAATAAAAACTTAGCACATTTACTGACTTTTCATTTTATCTCCAGATGTTTTAGTATCTTGAAGATAGGGCCTTAAGATGTTTTCAGTTAAGAGTTTTAGATGAATCACTGAAATGCTATGTGTGAAATAGTAGCACATCTCGAGAGCTGGCTTTGTAACAAAACAAATTTTGATCTTGGGCCTCTTCTTAGAAAAACTAATTCTTTTTAAGGCCATCACACAATGAAACAACATACAAATCAAAATGGCGATATTTATCTTTCCTGGTATGTTGCTATTGAAGTTTCTCTCATTTTTGGATCAAGCAATGTCTAATATGTACATAGGCAGAGTTTTTGTTTGAGATGGGGATTGTTACCTGAGAAGGCAAAACACTAAAAAAGTTTCTCGAAGGTCATAGAATGTCTAATTCTCTTTAAAAACATTTGCTGTTTGTTTTCGAGTGTTACTTTTATATTTACAAGGATGAGCCAGAGACATTCTTCGGTTTCTCCAGGCCGACTCTAGAATTCGGAGGCGACGGCCTTGTTTCTTGCAAAATTTTTTGCCGTTCTCTCTGCTGGTAACTAATAACTATCTGCTGAAAGAGTAAACTACAAATGTTCCTCAAAATTGCACTTTGTTCCTCTGGATCTTGAAAGCAAAACAAGTAAATGTTCTTCACTTTTACTTGACCACGGATGGGATGTTTTAGCGATGCCAGTGTTCTCCCGAGAGTGGCACGGCCGTTTACCTTTGGTGTCCGTCTTTCCTACTCATCAAGCAGCTTTTGGTTTCCAAAGGAGAGTTCCAAACTCTAATATGCAAATTTCTCTCCGAGCAATTTAATTGTCACAACCTTAAGATCACTTAATTGGAATGTCATGATTATTTCCAAGATAAGCTGCTTTGGGCCAAGTTCAGCCCTTTTATTACCAGTACAAAATTGTCACTGACAATCACAAGAGTCTAAATAAATGTCTGGGAAAGAATCTGGCTTTCTGTGAAAAATGCAAAGAAGTGATGTAGCATGAATGTTTCAAGTTCTGAATACTTTGCCAAAGCATTCAGCTTTATCCAGAAGAAATCAGAAAGGAGTACAAAATGGAATCTCGTATGTACCTGAGGTCTTAGATTAGGTCAAACTACTTTTATCTGCTTCAGTTCTAACCTGTCTTTTACTCTTTTTTTTTTTTTTTTTTTTTTGAGACAGGGTCTCGCTTTGTAGTTCAGGCTGGCACTCACCTCACTATGTAGCCCAGGCAAGCTTCGAACTCAGCGATCCTCCTGTCCCTGCCTCCCGAGTGCTGGGATGACAGGCGTGCCACCACGCCCAGCAGTTCTAACCTGTCTTTTTCAGCAGCTTCACCTTTGGCAGCAACAGCATCTGTAGAATCACTAGTCAAAATTCCTGCCGGGTGTGGTGGCTGACATCTGTCATCCCAGCACTCAGGAGGCAGAGGCAGGAGGATTGCTGAGTTCGAGGCTCCCCTGGGCTACCTGGTGAGCTCAGGGCCAGCCTGAACTACAAAGCGAGACCCTGTCTCAAAAAAAAAAAAAATTCTTCCTTTGATTTGTGATCTAGAGGTTTTTTCTTTTTTATTAATATGAAGACATTGTAATGGATATCAAGGTGAGAAGGGCACTTAATTTAAATCACTGGAAAATGGCTGTGAGCAGTTTGATAAAGAAAAATCTTTGTATGTTTTTTAATACTCTGAGACTGCAAATATATTCCAAGATAAATTGTGCTAGATACTTGCAAATTCCCTTTGACAAGTTCTAACACTTTAATTGATTCACTGATGAGCTAATCTAGGTGAAGTCTTAAAATTCCATGAAGCTGAAATTTACTACTATTATTCTTTCAAAAATTTGCGATGTCATATCGAAACTCCAAAAAGAATGCAGAAGAATATAGTTCTTAAACTGGTGAATAAAACTGCAGAGTATGGCAGTAAATTAACTTTAAGGATACTCTAAGAGTGAGAGTACTACGCCCATGGGGGATTTTAGAGACATTCAGTTATGCATTTGGCCTCATAAAACCCTAGGGCTGTGATGATTACATGATAGAAACACCCTCTGTTAAGCATTACCAAGTGCACAGCCTGGATGATGTTCTTGGGAATGGGGTGTGGGGGTGGGCAAAAAACAAGTGTAAAGTTCCCACTTTCTGTGGTTTGCACAGAAACTATTGTATTTTCAGGCAGATTTCCTAGTAGCAAATTGGCCATGTTATTTCATAGATAATGCCGGATTCATAGTCATGGCAGATTGGTGGAAAGGTATTATTTGAAAGTAAAATCTCTTCAATTAATTTTCTCTGATTGTGTACTAGCAAGTAAGCTATGTTTAATATTCAGGACTTTCAAGAAGTTTATTATGTAATTAGATAATGTTTAAATCTTCTAAAGAAAGGTAAATCTAGATACACATCATTCATGCTCCAATTTTCCATAAATAATTGTACTGATTCCTCATAATGAATACAGTCAAAATGAACTTCAAACATGTACTAATAAGAAAATGCAGCTGGAGAATAACATGTGCTCTTTATGAGTTCATTCAGTCATTACTGTGATAAAGAAAGGAAGTCACAGTACCCCTGGCCCCAAGCAGGGTACACGGCACAAAGGCCAGTCCTTGCCCTTAATGAAGTCAATGCTGAGTAGCCAAATGAGAGGTCATAGGTAAAGAACAAGCATTTATCTCTTCTTCTTAATTTTTATGGGTTGTGTTTGTTTCTGTTTTGTTTTCTGAGACAGGGTCTCACTTTGTAGTTCAGGCTGGCCCTGAGCTCACTGTGTAGCTCAGGCAAGGCTTGAACTCAGCAATTCTCCTGCCTCTGCCTCCTGAGTGCTGGGATGACAGGCGTGAGCCACTAGCCAGGCACTGTGGTGTGTGGTACTGATTGCTGCTGGGCGTGAGTCACCACGCCCAGCATTGTGGTATGTGGTTACCAGGGATTGAACTCAGGACCTTGTACTTGCAAGGCAGACACCGGGAGTATTGAGCTAAATCCCTGGCCTTCGTGGTGGTTGTTGTTTTAACCACAAAACTTTGACTAAGAAGAGAACTGAGTATTTTCTTCTGATCATCTGCTCAAACTCCTCTGAAAAGTTCAAGCCCCAGAAAGAAGAGAAAAAAGCCAAAAGATCCCTGAAGCTGCCTCTTCTGTTTTAGGGGAAAAAAATCTGAGTGTGGAGGAGGAATAAGCAAGTTCGAAGTGACAGAGCAAGAAGTGAAAAGATAATGCCGTGGTGCATCTGTCACTGTCCAGGCCGGGGGCCTCGGAGAGCTTCAGAAAAGTTCCCTGATTTCTCCCAGCATCTTCTGTAAAAGGAGATGACATCACCCCCCCCCCCCGTGCGAACTGATAGACTAGAAAGACTAAGTCAAAGACGAGAGGCAGCTCTGAAGACCCAGCGAGGGCAGAGCGGTGAGGGCAGCCCGAGGGGCTGGGCCGGGGAGGATACTCACTTCGGAGCAGGACCCTGCCGAAGAGGCCGTGGTCCCTGTCCAGGGTGTTGCAGTTCCAGCGATGCTGGCGGAACTGGTGCTGGCACTCGGCTGTCCACTCAGCCACCCCCAGGCCAATGGCACGCATCACGTCTGGGTGTCGGTGGCACAGCTGCCGCTGGCGGCTCACCAGGCCTGGCACATTGTCACACATCACCCTGGAGGAGCCACCAGTAGCTCTCATGTACCTGTGAGTAGCCAACACAGAAGCGAGGACACTCTGAGGAGCCGGGGTGGGTCACTCTTGCCCTGGACAGCCAACATCCAAGCACCATTCAAACACAAATGCCTTTTCCGTTTGATTGTACTAGAAACCAAGGATTATTTAATTCAGTGAAAAAGGAGGCAAGGCAGGCATAGGAGTGAGCTGGCGGAAGGGTCCTCTACGTGGAGCAGGAAGTCACTTCCACATAAAGCGAGCCTCACAGTGTGGCACCCTGTGCTGTCGGCCAGAGGTCTGAACCGGGTGGGGGCGGTGTGTCTTGGAGCGGTGTGCCGTGGGGTGGAGGGATAGGCTTCCCCAAGAATATGCTGCTCTCAGCGACACAGTGCGTCTGGACTTAGCTTTGAGAGAAGCTGACCTTTAAAAGCTCCTCAATCCCACTTATTTGACCTAATATCTTAAAAACTGTCTGAGTCTATCTAATCAACACCTGCTTGTATCTGACATTACATTCCGCTCAGGCGTGCTGCTCTTTCCTTCCTAAAGGACCTTTAAGTCTTTCCGTTTTCTAGTTCTTTCTGCTTCTACAGAAAACTTTTAGGAAAAAAGAAATCTTTCTATTGTTATTAAGGATACTAAATGTTTGGAAGAATCAGTGTTATAGCTCCATAAAGTACTTCTTAAAAAGAAACTTGAACAAAAAAGTGACATCATCATCCCTCCCCAGATGGTCTCTATTAGTTGTGAAATGTTTAGAAAGGTACCTTTTATATAAACCCACGCTGCCATAGGTGTTTTTTGAAGTGCTCGAACAAGGAGAATGTCTTTTTCTTATATTTTCATTATTTTATATGATCATAAAATCGTTACAGCTGTGACTTCCAAAAAATATATTTAAGTGACAGCTGAGAGACAAAGTGACAAAATGCCTGAGCAATAAATAATATTTATACACCAATGGAAACAGGAATAGTCATTTTATTGAAAAATGGTCAGTCCGATAAATCAATCTAGGATCCTACGTCAGCGATGTCAAGGCTGCACACCTTCTGTTCAAAGCGAGCTCAGGAAAGACCGGAGCCTCTCCTCCCAGCAAGGCTTTGCCTGGCTCTGAGGAAGAGTGGTGTCTTCCCAAAGCCACCTCTGCTCTCTTCTTTCCCTTGGCTGAGATTCTTTACCTTTGCCAGGTTCTTTGAAAGATTGCCCGCTGCTGTCACCCAATGTTCGGAACTAGCGTTTGAATAGCTGTTCTGAAACTTTTAGGGGCAGGGATTTAGAGAGCGCTCATTCCCATCTCTCTCCATGATCAGACGGTCAGGAGATAGGGAAGAGTTTCTGGAGAGGGCAAGAAATGCCTTTAAACTTTTACTTATGTTAGTACCTGTGAACCCTCGAGGTCCCATCACTGTGCAAAATAAATTGAGCATAGGTCAGTGTACAAAGTTCCCCTGGGTGACAGCTCTGAGCAGGGTGACATCTCGCATACCCCAGGGTCATGGAGACCAGAGTCCCGACCTGCAGGCAGTAAAATGCTCTTCTGCCTCACTG
The DNA here is from genome assembly GCA_004025085.1 of Thryonomys swinderianus. Classification (NCBI taxonomy): domain Eukaryota; kingdom Metazoa; phylum Chordata; class Mammalia; order Rodentia; family Thryonomyidae; genus Thryonomys; species Thryonomys swinderianus. Next base: position 2,813 of record PVIC010031189.1, on the reverse strand, counting down.
GGGTGAAACATCAGGAATGTGGAAGGACAGGAAAAAAACCGAAATCACAGGCACCGGGCTCTACAACTCCTGACTGCTTGAACTGGTTTCTCTTGAGGCAGTTTTCTGAGAACACCGTGGCGAGGGAGATGGTTATAGTTTCCGAGGTGACTAGGCGCGCGCACACACATGCACACATCGGTGCCGCTAGAGTGAGAGGCCAGGGTAAGGCTCTCTCAGCAGGGGAACTGGTTTTCTGTCGCTCAGCTGGATCCAAACAACACACATCAGAGCTCTCCTTTGAAGAGGCATGTGATTTGGGGGGGGGGTTGTCAAAGCCAAAATAGGCTGCAAGAAAATCAAAGGGGCTCAGTTCAGGATGCTGGATAAGAGGGGGCAGCAGTAGGATTCAGGCCTGAATCCACAACTGCCACAGCTGAGGGAGCGCGTCGCCGGGAAGGAAGGGTCTATGTGGCCAGTGAGGTCCCCACTTCCATCTCCAAAATCCACCCTGCACCCTGGCGCGCTGACTTACCACCATGAAGAGCTGACCTCAGGGATGAGGCAGGTCAAGAGCAGAGGCAGCCAGAACCAGATTCCACCGAGAGGGGCGTTCATATTAACCCCCTTGAGTCCGCATCAGGTCAGACTCCGTGTGCGGGCGCCATGCGTGCCCGGAGCAGAAGCGCTCAGCGCCGGAGCGCCTCGTCACAGCTGCGGCGCCTCGCCCCCGCCCCCTTCTCGCGTCCGCAGCGAGTGGTGAGACTCCCCGATAAAGTTTCAAAAGACGAACCCGCAGCGATAAAGGCCAGCGGGGCGCGGCGCCCACAGCCCAATTCCCCAGGCGCAGCGAGCGCAGGCGGCGGAGAGCTGTGCGCGCCACCCGCGCCCCGGTCCTTTCTGCTTCCCGCAGGGCGCAGCCCAGGGAGGGGGCGCGCTGGGCGGGGCGGGTGGGGCACGGGATCGCGGGCGGATGAAATGAAACGATGGCAGAGGACGCCCGGCTGAGGAGCGAGGCGGGAAGAAGGCGCCTGGGAGCCGCGGGCCCTGAGGAGGCAGCGCTTCCAGGGACGCGAGGGGAGCGCGCCCTGGGGAACGGGACTGCCTCCAGCGCGCTGCCGGGCGGTGCGAGGGAGCCGCGGGGAGGACGAGGAGATCGCTGCGGATGGCACGGAGGGAGCCGGAGATGATTTTCATCGCACAGCTTCGCTTCTGTCCCTCACACTAAGCGGAGGAGAACCCTTGTGTATTAGGAGCTGTGGGGTGCGCAGGGTGAGGCTGGGAGCACGGGTTAGGCCTCGGGGAAACGAAGACACGGGCCTTGGGGCCTGGGAGCCGGACTTCTACCCAGAGCTTGCAGGGACCAGGCCGAGGGAGGGCAGTGACCCTCAGGACCTCACCCCGCAGTCGGGCCACCGCGCCGGGAAGGTGCAGTTCTGTGCGGACCTAGTTCCTCTGTCTTTACAGGGAGGGGCACGGCAGGGAGGCACCCAGGCGTCCATGCCCAACCTGGCCTGCGCCCCCGCTGCCCCAGCGCTCAGACTGTGCGCCTGGGAGATAGGAAGGGGCCCTTGGCCCTGCGGCCGGGCCCCACGGAGCCTAGACAGGGGCTCGGGCCCGCGGGTGGAGCATCTCGAGCAGCAACTGGTTTTTTAGCCCCACCGTTTATCGCCGGGAAGGAAGGAAGACAGGAACTCGCACGGCCGTGAACTGTTCCATTGCTCTCTTCCTGGGGCGGAGGACCTACCACCCGCCCGGGAGTGCCCTGGGGACCAGGGTGGGGGCAGCGGCGCCTCACTGTTCCTGGGGTGTTGGGGGCGCCTGGGTAGGAGAAAAGGGCCTCTCCACCCCCATCCGGCCCACCTCTTTGGCCGGAACCGGCCAGAACGTCAGCTCTCGCCCAGCGAGAGCGCGGTGAGAGGCTGGACGCGCGCGGCCCAGAGATGCCAAAAACCTTCGAGATGCTGTCATCGCCCCTCCCCCACGCCGGTCCGGCAGGTCCGGCCCCTCCCGTGCTGACCCAGACACAGCCCCGTTTGGGTCCGGAAAGGGAGGAGAGGGAAACAAGCCCCGCGCCACCCACGACTCGGGAAGAGCAGGGCTCTGAGCCAGGGCTCCTCCGTATCGCGGGCTGCGGCCCAGGGGAAGTTGGTCTCGAAGGCGGGGAGAGGGGCTGTTTGGGCTCCGAGCACGTGCACAGGCTGGGGGGTCGCACTCCGGGCTGGTCTCCTGAGCCCCCTCCTCATGAAGCAGAAGAATAAGCTAAAATTTCCTCCACTGTCCTTTGTCTCAGTTTTCCGAATTAAATCCAGACCCTTGGAATGGGTAGAAGACACGGGTGACCCTGAAGTTTGGCATAACTTCCTAAAGTTTCACTTCTAGCGGTCAATAAAACAGGGGTGTGGGTACTTGGGCTGTGAAAGATAGGGAACACTTCTCTCATGGAGAATGACAATTTAATCTACCTTAAAAAGTCCAACTCAAAGTTCCACCCATCTCAGCACATTATGTACTCAGAGCTCAGGGGTGTTAGAAACACATGGAGTGTGACCGTCAGTTTAGAAGCGCTTCCCCTCCACCCAGGGAATTACTGAGTGTCCGGGAGACCTGCCCTTCGGTCGATTATGAGGCCAGTGGAATGACCTAAACCTGAAACAGACCTCCTGGAAAAGGGACGGTCCATTCTCAGAGCTAATTAAATTCACTCCGAAGAACTTCATGCTGGGGGTGGGAGAAGAACGGCCACATGCCTTGCCCAGGAGAAATCAGTGTTGGTGGAAAGCAGAGGGCTGAAACATTTCAAGAGAAGCTAAATCCAGATGTGAAAAAAGGTC